>JBCNJP010004145.1:0-45568 GCA_039602395.1 Deinandra increscens subsp. villosa
TATTTCCGGTCCGATCGTACTTTTCGGGACCGATTCAGCCGCTGAACCGCCGGAACCGGCAGGTTTTTTTAAAGACGGTTCCAATAGGCACAACTGGACCATCTGAGGGACCCGTTCGCGGTCCTACCGGCCCGATCATGAGAATACTGGATTGAAGACATACATACTATACATAATATATGCTATAATTACATGAAGTGTAGCTTGCATAAGAACTCCTAATATGAAGATGAGTAGCTTTATATGATGCTTACAAACTCTTGGAAACGTTCTTTAAATTAAAAAAAAAATAAGTAAAAAAAAGGTATGCATGGGTCTCATCATGTTGTATCTAAAAAAAATGGAAAGTCTACAAAAGCAACAATCGGGATCGAACCCTGGACCAACACTATGGTGGTTAACACATTATCCGGTTGAGCTAAATCACATATGACTATTTTTTTGAGGCTTACTCCTTTTAACTTTATCTTTTATGTATATAAATATACAATTGAGAAAGTGGCAGAAAACCATATGCAGGTTTGTAATTGGAGATACTATACAATTTCCTATAGGGGTGATCAAAGTCGGGAAACCGAGCCTCCCGACCCGACCGATTTCCTGAATTTGCCGTAAATATTGACCGAGTCCCGAACCGAAATCCTTGTTCGGGTATTCGGTTTTTTCATTTTCTGGTTTTATCGGGACAATGTGTTTTCCCGAGACCGACCGAATTTACTTTGTTAGCCCAATTCTGATCCCGGCCCAGTTTTTGGTGTTCATTTTATCAGCCCAAGTTGAAATATTCGAGGCTATACTTCCAATTTACATTTGGACTTAAAACTTATTATGTATTAATAAATGTGTGAAAGGGACGTAAAAGACAGAATTATTTAATAAGAAATTTATAATCTAATCAAGTATGTTGCATTCTGTCACAAAAACAAAAACTTTCAAAAGGAATGTTTGCTGGTATCTTGAATTTGTATTGCAGGATCTCTTGGATCTTTGACTTCAAGTGATACATTATACAACCATAATCCATGGCAAGTTTCATATACATGTAACAACATGACAGTTAAAATTTTACATAAAATTTCAGTAGATCAATTAATAGACATCAAGCTCCAGAAAAGATAAAGATAAATTTTACATAAAATTTCAGTGGTAAAATAAATGCTAGCACATCGTAACAACATGACAGTTAAAATAGTGAGATTAAAACCAAAAATCATATTAATGTGCTAACACAATGTGCTAAGAACCGGTTATTCATAGTGTCAATTAAAACCAAAAACATCATAATGTCATTAAAGTAACAAGTTTCATGCCTTCATGCCTAAATAGTAAATGGAAAACCACAAGTCCACCAAAATCACAATCCAAATCAAAATATAATAACGTCATGACATACTAATCGATATCCATCCCCTTGTTCGCTTTACTTGGTTCTAACCTCTCACATAAATCTACAAAAAAAAATGATGAACGAAGGTAATATAAAATAAGTAAATAATAAAAAGAAAAAACACAACTAGTATAGTTTTTTTATTTACCATTTCCAAGCTCGTCAAAATCAGTCGGATCTTCAGCATCCTTAATAGCTTTCTTGGACTTACGGATCCAGTCTTGAGTGCATATTAATGCCTCTACAACCGGAGGGGACAATGAACTCCTGTAAGCATCTATAACTCTTCCGCCCGTACTGAAAGCTGATTCTGAAGCGACACTAGACACCGGAATAGCCAGTATATCTAAAAAAAAGAAAGAATCCACAATTTAAGTTTATATCTATAATTACATAAATATTGAATAAATATTAAAGTACTCATACCTTTCGCCATTCGGGATACAATCGGGTATCTAGATGCATTCGATTTCCACCATTTCAATACATCAAAGCTGTTATCCCATTTTTCTTCATCATCGTCTAGATACTTTTCCAGTTCAGACTTAGCTTTATACGATGATGATCCTCCACACTTGAATTTAGCCACAAATTCATCTTCCCCGTCCAATGGCATTTGACTACTATGTTCAACATTTGAAGAAGTTGATGTACTCTCCAACTCATGGTCTAACTCGTACTCGCGATAGACTGCCTGCAATGCATCTACAATCTTATTCACAATAACTTGCACCTTTTCTTCAATGTCTTTCTCCTTTTCTTGAGCCTGTTTATCAACCATCAATACTTCCTTGTAAACAACATGGATCATTCTTGTTTTCGATCTTGGGTCCAATATAGTTGCAAAGTAAAGCAACTTGTTTTCAAACTTGTCTTCTCCCCAATACTTGTTAATTTTAGCATCCATCAAATTTCCCATTTCTTTATTGATGTAATAATTAGACTTTTGCATCTCCTTAACCTTTTTTACAACTCCCATTACCTCTCTAACATACTGATGCACATTCACATATGTTGAAGCAGATGCATATATGGTCTTTTGCTTGAAAAGCTCTAAAATTTGGTTTATCTCTCTAGCACTCTCCCAATCTGAGGTGGTTGGGATCTCATTGTCCAAGTCTTCTCTAAATTTTGGTTCATCCCGATCATAAGACTTAAATGCAGCTTCAAACTTCTCAGCCCTACTAAGCATCTCATATGTAGAATTCCATCTCGTTGGGCAATCCAAACACAACATAGCTTTGCTTTTAATCTCTTTTTTTTCTGCACACTCCCTAAATTGCTGCAACCTCTTCGGTGATATTCTTATGTACCTGATGGCATTTCGGATACGCTCGATGGCACCTTCTCTACTACTTAGACCATCTTTCACAATCAGATTAACAATATGTGCCATGCAACGGACGTGTAAGTAACGCCCTTCAAGAATTAGGTTGTCTAAATTACCTAAAAGATATGAAACATAAATGAAATTAGAATATGTAATTTAAGTGGTAAATGAAATTATTAGATTAATAATAAATGTACCTCTTAGGTATGTCATTGCTGTGTCATTTGAAGAAGCGTTGTCGGTTGTAATGGTTAGGACATTATTAATATCCCACTCCTCCAAGCACTTCTGCAAACTCCTTCCAATCGCGTCTCCTTTATGAGAGTGGATAGGTTTGAAATTTATGATTCTCTTGTGATAGACCCAGTTCTCATCAATAAAGTGTGCTGTGAGGCACATATAGTTTATCCTCTGAATGGAGGTCCACGTATCAGTAGTAAGACAAACCTTTGTCTTACTTTTCCCAAAGAAAGATTTTAATACCGCTTTCTCCTCTAGAAAAAGTTCCCCACAATCTCTTGCAATTGTATGCCGGCTTGGAACTTTAAAGTTTGGGCATACGGTCTCCATAAGATTCTTAAAGCCTTCATGCTCTACCGAGGAAAAAGGTAACTCATCTAGAATTATCTTCTTAGCAATCGCTTTACGGGTATTTTCTGCACTGAATTTCCATGTCTTTATCTCACTAGGACCCCCCTCATCACCATCATTTTTTGTTAGTTGGATCTCCGCTTGATCTTTCATCTTAAAATCAGGATTGTTTGGGCATGCCCAAGCATGCCTTTTCAATCCTGATGTTCCGTTTGTGTATGACTCAGCAGCTAAAGTCTGAGGGCAATATTTGCATCGTGCCCTCTGCAAACCAGTTTCCTCATCAATGTACTTGTCGTAATACTGCCACCACTTAGATCCTGTGGCATTTTTCTTACCAGTTTGCTTCTTCTTTACCGGTTTCTTCACAACACGTGTTGTCTTTCTTTTTTGTCCTCGTCCTCCTTCATGCTCATCGCTTGATATATGCTCAATTTCTTCTTGCGTGGCCATCTAAAAAACACAAAATTTAACATGTAATCCAATATATATAATGCCAAGACAACATATACAAAAAAATACGAATACACACTCATACAAATTTAATGAGTAAATTTAATATCATCGCAACTGTGTATATATCATCGCAATACACACTCATACATATAGAAAAAATACGAATACACACTCATACAAATTTAATGAGTAAATTTAATATCATCGCAACTGTGTATATATCATCGCAATACACACTCATATGAATACACCTCATCAATGTAATCCAATATATATCATCGCAACTGTGTATGTTCTTGTTTGAAAGAACTAAACTTAGATTTAATGAGTAAAGCAAAACGAGAATGTAACTTACATGGATTAGATTGTTGATCAAGAATGGAAAAATAAGAGTGATGGAGAATTGAGAAGATGGTCGCAGAGGTCGCCCTAGTTTCCTTCGAACGTCGATCTTCTGTTTTAGACTTTTGCTTTCGCTTCGATTCGAACGTATTGGACGCAACATAATGGACCTGTGAGTGGGCTTGAGTTAAGATAGACTAATCAAAAGAGCTGGAGTAAACATTGATCAGAACAGTGGGCTTGTTGTTAGACTTTACTGTTACCTTCGGGAATTCGGGAATTGTCGGGTCGTCTTCGGTCATACCCGAGACCGAGACCGAACCCGAGAACATGGATAAACATGGACCGAAAAAAATATTATATGCCTCGGGTCGGTACGGTACTCGGGAAATATCGGGTCGGTTTCTCGGGTATTGTCGGGATCCCGAGTTTTTGATCACCCCTAGCTTGATATGTTAAAAGATTCCATTTTAAACTAAAAATGTTAAAATGACCAAACAAGAGGGACCAACAACGTAATTTACTCTTTGACAAAATTCCAACTAGTAAACATCTAACTAGTTTGACCATCCATCCTACTTAATCCTTTACTTCAAATGAACTAGTTAGTTCACTAATCAAGGTGTTGACCCTAAAAGCCACCATAATCCATCACCTTTTGTCACACTTTGTCACAATAAGCTTGTTAAGCAATGAACCATGTGTCCGCTTTCCTTCTTGGATTTTTGCTAACCTTTCACCATTCCTCCTCCTATAAATAAAACCATTTGGTGTAAGATTTCAACTCGTACATTCACCTCTCTTCTATACTTAGAAATTTCTCTGAAGAACCCTCTCAAAAAGCCTCAAAAATCAACCTAAAAACAACCCCAAATTAAATGAGCCCCAAAAATCACTTCTTTTGCTTCCATGATCTTGCCTAATCACTTCCATTTCATCACTTTTTGTAACTTAAGCTTTAATAAGCTTTATATTATGTTAAATGCACATCCTTATATCCTTGATAACTAACCAAGAAAATAAAAAAAAAAGTTTATTTAAATGATACTTTAACATGCTCTTAACATGACTAAAGTTATCACTTATTTTACAACTTTTGCATTTTCTTCATATGAAACTTGTCATCTTAATAAAACTAAAACTATACGTACACAAAGTCATGAGGTAGTAGAGCATAATCCAAAAACCTCATATGGATATATATATAGTGAAGTTCCAAGATCAACCCTATTCATGACCTTTGTTTAAGTATTTAACTAGTTAAAATATAGTTTCTATAATCACGAGTTAGACTTTGAGGCATCACTTGGTGTGTGTGAACAAGGATCCAATATAAGAGATAAAAATGTTAAAATTCAATACTTATGTAATATAAAACATGTAATCTCGAATATGGACTACTTTAAAACCCATAAAATTATCATTAAATAATTGATCCAATATTTTAAGTCACATATATCATGTTAATGAGAAGATCTTGAGATTCTTATAATTTTGTACAAGTTTAGGTATTTATTATAAAATAAGTTGTTATAATACCAAAATACGGACATAAATATAGGAAAATACTATTAAGCCGAATATATATAGTAAATAAATAAAAGCTTATCAATCAAGATTTCTTCAACTCTCAAAACTAGGAAATATTGTTATAGTTATTTGATTGATATGTTTTCCTTTTCTCCTCCTGTAATTACGTAACCATTTTGGCTATTTAAGCCACCATTGTTGTACTTTGTAATATCACAGAAATCATATTCATTCTATTTACCATATGGTATTCAGAGCTTTTTGACTCCAACGAGCCCCTTCCGATCCTACTTTTTTTTTCCGGCCATGTCTACATCGACCACTATCATTCCGGTCACTGCCGCGACTCACTTTCCCATCCGTTTAACCTCCAATAATTTCCCGGTTTGGAGACGACAGGTTCAGTCCACCCTCATCGGACTCGGCCTGGACGGTTTTCTGACCGGCGCTGATGCTGCACCAGCCAAGACCATCACTGAAAACGATACCACCAAATCGAACCCGCTGTACACAACCTGGAATCGACAAGATCAGGCACTATTCAGCGCTCTCTTAGGATCTTGTTCCGATGAAATCCAACCAGTTATGGCCTCTGCCGCTACTGCCCAAGAAGCCTGGGAACGTCTCTCTGCCAGTTTTGCGAGCACCTCTGTCTCGCGTGTTATTTCTCTAAAGACAAAGCTCGCCAAGAATCCAAAGGGGAACCGCTCAATTACTGAATTTCTTCACGACATGCGCTCCATTGCCGATGAATTGGCTCTCGTCCAGAACCCCGTTCCTGATGAAGATCTGCTCGTGTATATCCTAAGTCAACTAGGAGATGAGTATAACCCAATCACTGCTGCACTCAAGGTTCGCGAGAAAGTCATTACCTATCCGGAATTATTTGATAAACTTGTGGACTTTGAGCGCTCTCTACAAGCAGCCACTCCTTCCATTCCGTCTCTTGTTACCGCCAACGTCACACAAAAGCAGCCCGCTCGCACCCCCTACCGTTCCCCTGCTGAACCAGCCCCGAGGCAGTCCCGCTTCTCATCTGGTCCTGCTCAGCGTTCATCTCGTGCCCAGCCTGCTAAACCCGCAAACAATTTCCGTTCAAATCGCAATGCTCTTTTTTGTGATTTCTGCAATATTCCCGGTCACGACACCCGTGAGTGTCGCAAACTGGTTAAGTTTCTTGGTGATCACCATCTAACCTTGCAGGTTGCATCCACCAGTCCCGTTGTCAACGCTACATCTGCAGCCCCTCCACAATGGATGATGGACAGCGGTGCTTCTCACCACATCACCTCCTCTCCATCTACCCTCGGCTCCGTCTCCGACTATGGAGGCCCGGATGAAATTCTGTTAGGCGACGGTACGACTCATAAAATATCTCATGTTGGTTCTACTAATTTTTCAACACACTCTAAATCCTTGCATCTTCCGGACATTTTATGTGTTCCCAATTTACGTAGACACTTGATTTCCGTTGCTAAACTTTGTCGTACTAACAATGTCTCCGTTGAATTTTTTCCTTTATATTTTCTTGTGAAGGATCTCAAAACGGGGGCGCCACTTATGCAGGGTGAAAACATCCAAGACGTTTACTATCTCAACCGGTCATGTTCACTCCCTCAAGTCAACGCCACCATAACTTTATCTCCTCTCCAATGGCATCACATACTTGGGCATCCGTGTTTTCGTACTTTTAAAACTTTATGTCATGATCTTGGTCTTCGTTTTTCTAGTTTGTCCATTTCTAAACTTCATTGTCAATCGTGTGCTATAAATAAATGCCACAAGTTGCCATTTGGCCCAAACTCGTTTGTTGCTACTAAACCATTACAATTATTATATTCTGATGTTTGGGGACCGGTTGAAACTTCTATTGATGGATATCGTTACTATGTCATATTTGTAGATTATTACTCTAAATATGTGTGGTTCTATCCACTTAAATACAAATCTGACGTCTCAACGATATTTCCACAGTTTCGTCTATTGGTGGAGAAGTTTTTCCAAACACCCATTGTGTCTATATTCACCGACAACGGGGGTGAGTTCGTAGGCCTCACTCCATACCTTAAATCGGTGGGCATCTCTCACTACACTACTCCTCCACATACCCCGGAACAAAATGGAAGTGCCGAACGACGACATCGGCACATTGTTGAAACCGGCCTTGCTCTCCTCCATTATGCCGGCCTTCCATTGACGTTTTGGTCTCATGCCTTTCAAACGGCGGTATATCTTATCAATCGTCTTCCCACTCATGTCCTTAACCACAAATCCCCTCAACATGTTCTCCATGGCCACTCGCCCAACTACAAACGTCTCAAACCGTTCGGATGTTTGTGCTATCCATGGCTCAAACCCTATGCCGCCTCCAAACTACATCCACGGTCCCAACCATGCATCTTTCTTGGTTACTCCACTGCGAAGTCTGCCTATAAATGCTTTGAGCCTCAAACTCGACGCCTTTACCATTCCCGTCATGTCACCTTTGTTGAGGATCAATTTCCCTCAAAAAATCTCTCTAGCTCTTCTGTTCCCCTTCCGCCCGTCACTACCTTCCTTGCACCTCCATCTCCCACTATCCCACAACCCACTCTTGGTACATCCCCTACACCTCCGCCCATGCAGCCTCCAAGCTCACAGTCCTCATCATCCAGCTCGCCACCCTCGTCTCCTGCCTCCCCTCTCACACCGGCCTCCACAGCCTCTGACGCTACCTCATCCGCATCCCCCTCCAATTCTGCCTCCACCGCCTCCTCATCACAATCCACGTCCTCCTCCTCAAACTCGTCCAACTCATCTTCTTCTTCCCCTCCCCCGTCTCTCCCACCTCGCACACGCACCAAAAATCCAAAGTACTTTAATCCAAACTTTGTCAATACTACTACTCTTCATCCGATACCTCCCTCCCTTGAGCCACACACCTACATCCAAGCCTCAAAAGATCCTCTTTGGCGAAAGGCAATGGACCTTGAGTATAATGCCTTACTTCATAACCACACATGGGAGCTTGTCCCGCCTAGCTCTCGGCAACCCATTGGTTGTAAATGGGTCTTCCGGATCAAACGTCGCCCGGATGGTTCGGTTGACAAATATAAAGCCCGGTTGGTCGCTAAAGGTTTTCTTCAAGAATACGGTAAGGACTATTTCGATACCTTTAGTCCGGTCACTAAACCCGTAACCATTCGCACCATTCTCTCTCTTGCTCTGTCTCGTGGATGGTCGCTTAGACAACTTGATGTCAATAACGCCTTCTTACACGGCACCCTCCAAGAAGAAGTTTACATGACACAACCACCTGGCTACATAAATCCTCAATACCCGTCTCATGTGTGCAAACTCAAACGCTCCCTCTATGGCCTTAAACAAGCACCGCGTGCTTGGTACACGGCTCTCACTTCCTTTCTCCTCGATTCGGGTTTCACCAAATCTCAAGCCGACGCCTCACTGTTTATCTATAATTGTGAGGATATCATGTGCTACTTCATGGTCTACGTTGACGACATCATCTTGACCGGTAACACCCAATCCTTTCTAGATCAATTCGTGCGTGATCTTGCCTCCAAGTTTTCCATTAAAGACTTGGGCTATCCAAGTCATTTCCTTGGTGTTGAACTCATTCCCACCACTCATGGTCTCTTTCTATCTCAACATCGCCATGTGCATGACCTTCTTACCTTGCACCATATGGATGGCGCTAAACCCGTCTTGACACCTCTCTGTTCTTCCCAAGTCTTATCTCTCAATGACGGTAGTCCTAAAGTCGATCCAACTCCTTACCGTAAGCTGGTTGGCTCACTTCAGTATCTTGCCTTCACACGTCCGGATATCTCATTCGCCGTTAACAAGCTCTCTCAATTCATGCATGATCCATCACAACTTCATTGGCAAGCCTTAAAACGCTTGCTTCGTTATCTCAAAGGTACTGTCTATCATGGGTTATTTCTCAACCGCAAATCTCCTACGGAAATCACAGCTTTTTCTGACTCTGATTGGGGTGGTGTACACACTGCTGGACGGTCCACTACGGCTTATATTGTGTATCTTGGTTCCAATATTATCTCCTGGAAATCCGCTCGTCAAAAGTCCGTCTCTCGGTCATCCACGGAAGCCGAATATAAAGCCCTTGCAAACGCAGCTGCTGAAGTTGCTTGGGTTGAGAATCTCCTCACTGAACTAGGCATCAATTTAGTTGTTCCGCCTAGACTTTTTTGTGACAACACCGGAGCAACTTACTTATGTGCTAACCCGATATATCATTCCAGGATGAAGCATGTCGCCCTAGACTACCACTTTGTTCGAGAGAAAGTTGCTGCTGGGAAGCTACGTGTTTATCACATCAACTCTACTGATCAACTTGCTGATGCCCTTACAAAGCCCCTGTCACGTACTCCCTTTTTGGCTCTTCGGTCCAAGATCGGCGTCTCTGATGGATCCCCCGTCTTGCGGGGGCGTATTAAGCCGAATATAGTAAATAAATAAAAGCTTATCAATCAAGATTTCTTCAACTCTCAAAACTAGGAAATATTGTTATAGTTATTTGATTGATATGTTTTCCTTTTCTCCTCCTGTAATTACGTAACCATTTTGGCTATTTAAGCCACCATTGTTGTACTTTGTAATATCACAGAAATCATATTCATTCTATTTACCATAAATACTTATAAAATCCTAAAAGTTCCAAAACTTTTACAGAAGCCTTAAACATCATATTAAGCTTAGAAAACAAGTTTTATAATTTTTAAAAAATGTTTAGCTATTGTTTAAAACTCGTGTTTATTAAAGTATGGGAGGATGGTAAAATCATACTTTCCATAAGAAATAAATTCTAAAAATACTACACGAACTTTTATATAACCTTAGTAGCATCTCCATAAAATTTCATGATTAAAAAAAAAGTATATACATTTTATATTTATGGCATTATAACTATGATTGGTATGTGTATGGATTGGTATATTTACAAATCTCTTATATATTATCCTTTAAAGATTAAGGATAATGTTTAAATATAAATATACTGATGTAGAAGAAAAAATTATATTTTCCTTAAAAGGTTAAGGGTAAGTTATGATATAAAGAAGCTGGTGTAATGCTTATATGTGTAATTAAAATGGGTCTAAATCTATGTGTATGGCGTTGTTCTAAAAAAACATTCCATATGGCGCTCAACATTTAGTGGAGTATGTTTCTTTGATTTTTTTTTTTTTTAATCATAATTCGTTATCATACACGAATTGCATCTAAATGCCCATGGCTTTAAGCCATTGGGCCTTGCTTATATTCATATTCTAACGTATGAGATTTGTAGTTAGTGGGTTCAACTCCATGTTATAGGTTGATGTTGTATCTTGCATCACGAATCCATATCACTAAGGCTCAAGACGGGCCCTACTACTTCCACACACAATGCTAGAACCGACTCCTAAATTACTTTAAGTTCAAATACAACAACATAGTTATTGTTAAGTGATTTCAATCTCATGTGAAGTTACTTACGGTTCATAAACCTCTTCAAGATGTACAATAATTTGTGCCGGTCATTATGTGAGAAATTGTTTTTCTAGAATGACTCATCTTCTATTCGTGAAACATTTGTTTTAATTTTTTTTTTTTACGGAAACAACCACTTTCTATAAAAACTATGAGGGGATACAAATACAAGCGGACAATCACCCTGACGGGCAAGGGAGGCGGGCAACAAGCTGCGCCGCCAAGCCTTTCTGGATAGCAAAACTAAGCCTCGTGAAAACAACATCTCTAGCACCAGAGGTCACCACATTACCATGCATGACCCGTTGAACTCTATTCAAGGTTTTCACGGCCTCAGAGGCGAGGGACCCAAAAGTGTCAAAGGCAAAAGGAACAAACACGTGTTGATTTTCAATGCACGATTTCTCATGCTTGTTCACTTTTCCAATCGCAGCCTTAGAAGCCGCCTGCCCCACTTTGAACTCCCCAGCCCCCAGGCCCACCAGAGGGGAGACCCCAGTAAGATCCAGGCATGCATGCTTCCCCCTACCCACCCAAAGACCAAGATGTCTGCCGGTCTAAGAGTCGATCGCCCATCAGACGGGTCCGTCAGGAAGTTGACCGGAGCTTCCTTCTTCGCTGAGATCCCCGCGCGCTTGAATATGTCGAATAGAACATCCCTAACAAAATCGTGTCGGTATTTAAACCCCGGGAGTTCTTTGCAATGGACAGCATGTTCCCCGAACGAATCCAAACACGCCTTACGACAAACGGGGCATCTCTCATCAGCCGGAAAAATGGGAATCATGAGGCGGTATTTAAGAATGGCACGATATTCCACATGAGGCGGTATTTAATTTGGCTTATATAAAAAGTAACCCATGTCTTCATTTGGGTATCCGACAAAAATAACATTTTCGCATCAGGGTTCTTACTTATTGGAAGTCTCACATTTAAGGTTATAGCTTTCCAACCACAAGCCTGATAAGTAGGATAATTTGTGACTCTTCCATGCATATTTGGTATGACATGTTATCTAATTTGTTGGTTTGAACTAAGTGTAACTCCATAAACGAGTTAGGCAAGTTTGTACGACTCATCATTATTGATCGAACTATGGGGTCTAGTAATGTTGGATTTCTCATTTTAGACACAACATTAAGTTGTAAGTTCCGGGTGAATTGAACTGCAAAAGAATTTCACACTACTTTGGATCATTGTCGGCTCACAATTTAAATATTGAATTTCTTAGTTTTTCAGTCAATGATTCTCAATAACCGTTTTGTTACACCCTGAAATCGGCTGATATGGAGGCATGTGACTGATAGGCATCATGGTCGTGATTATGAATGAATGACTTCTAAATGAACATTTTAAATAGCCATTTGCTTTTGAAACGACAAGTTTTACATTAATATAAAAAGAGTGCAGCGGATAAGTAGTGGTAGAACATTGTCTAAAAGTTTCAAAAGATATATTGAGTCAAGATTTAAAAACATAACTTTCCAAATGGCGTAATGCAAATAAATCTTCAAAAGAAAGCATGAACACGCAAGCAGGCAAGGAATATCATGAGACTTGTTTAAACATAATAAACACTTCTTTAAACATACTAAGCATGAATATGCATATATTTATCACAAGACATCATAACATGGAATAATATAACAACACAATACATCAAATTACATTTCTAGTCTAGAATTATCATTTACTAGTTAGTTAAAGTATAACATTCATCAAGACTTGTATGGAACTTGGGTTTAAACATGAAATGAAATATTTATCATGAAAGAAATTAAAGGGTGAAAGTATTCTCACTAAAGCTTCCACGGGATCGGTTATGACAAAATGGGTTGTTGAATGCTTCCAAGGTTAAGCTCCAAACCCAATCTTGATCTTGAATAGTTGATGAGGATCATGAAATGTGCATGAGCTTTAGTGTTAGAAAAAGGAATAAGATGAACCTTGATGAAAGAAATGAGGTTGTAACTTATTAGAGAATGATAGGAGATGGAGACTAACACTTGCTGAGCTTGGTTGATGAAAGAATTCGATGAGGGTGATGGTGGAGGGTTACGGATCTGAGAGCAAGAAGAAGAGGGAAAAGAGGAAGTGTTTGTGTTTAAGTGAAATGAGGATAGGTAGGTTAGTATTAAATGATTTGAACTTGGGTTTGGGTTCAATGACTGAACCGAGATGGATGGTGGTTCGGTTGGCTTGGGTTCGAACCGTGAGAAAGAGTGAGATGGAGTGAATGAGTGTCTTGGTTTCGTGCCTAAGTGCTTGTGTAGGTAGAGGTGCATCTGATTGGTTATAGTCAAGAGAGGGAAAGAGTTCAAAGTCGATAGGTAAGGAAAATGGGAACAGGCGCAAATAGATAGTATCATTCGCGACTCCTGTGAGTCCGAACGTGTTGCAGATTCGAATGAAGCGCTAGATATGCGTCGATGCATCCTCGTCCGCACGTCCATGGAATTGAATACAATTGGTGAGCACGTTGATGACGTGAGACGGAACTTGCCAATTAGTGGTGTTGGCAATGTTGGGCTGCGCGATAGCAAACCGAGCGTCGTTAACTCCGACGTTGGCCTGCTCGTGGATGGTGCAACGTGCCGCCATGGTGGTGAGGTCGGGAAATGGGATGGGTTTACGGTCGCGTGTGATTTGTGTGGAAGTAGATGGTTTGGAGTGAGTGGTGGAAAGAATGAACACCTCGAGTTCCGCTTAAAGTACGCGGAACCGTTCACGAATGTCCTTGTCGGGATCAGAAAATGGTGTAAGCTCAGGTGGACCTCGCAAAGGGTGTGTGGCATAAAGCGAAAAAATAAAAATAAAAAAGATAAAAAATAGAAAATTAAAAACCTAAAAATCTATACTCGAGAAGAGAAATCCTAAGACCTCAGACGCGGAAAACCTAAAAAGACTCAAAATTTCCTAATAACGACCTAAGTTAATCTTGTTATTGCCAAGTGTCCCCGGCAACGGCGCCAAAAACTTGATGTGTTCGGAACGACTCTAAAAATACTAACTAAACCTAGACCTAATCCTAGACCTAGACACACCTAATTAAACCGAAAATCCTAAACTAACTGAACCTTAAAGGCAAGTGTACTTATCGGATTGTAGTAAAGCTAAGGAAGACCGGGATATTGAACCTAGGACACTATTCTAGACAAGACTCAACTTAGACCTAAGAAATGGAAATACTGAGTAATTTGGGTTTTGATTTGGGGTTTTTAGAATTAATTAACTAGATTAACTAAGTAACGCAACTACCAAACGGAAAGTAGGAAAACTTTAAGACAATCTTCAAAAACAGAGAAAAATACCACCTAGACCGAGAATCCTAATCACTACTGACAACTTCAACCGGTTATGACTAATCTGATGGTGGCTATTTCACCTTTTAAGTTCTTCCTGGCAAACAATCCTAACGCTCGGACAGGAGTTCACCTTGTGGGTACATCCAACGTCAACTAAACCTAACCACCCTCGAAACAATCTAAGGCACCCTAGGCTAGCAGGAGCTACCATTAATTACTATGATTGGCAAGGAATACCAACTTTCCTAATTTCCTAGGGCATCCCTCTCTCGATGGCAATGTGATCCTATTCCATTAAGTAACCCGACTACCTAACCTAACTATCACCTTCCGGCTTTTCTAATTAGGGCAGCATATTACAATCGAATAGATAATTATTAACCAACACAATAATTCAAGACATCTCCTAAACCACTCTATCGCAACCAACCATAAAGCTAGCTACTTTAGACAAATTACCTAGACCGAAAGACATTCGAAGGTAAAACGTGCATCAATCAACAACTATAAATTTGCTCACAATACACATACACATACAATCATAGCAACAATGGAATTTAATAGGAAGCACATCAATCAATTAGTCATAAACTGAATAAAAATCATCAATAATGAAAATTCATCATAATGAGTCTAGGTGGCTCTAAAAGTCTAGCCAACAATCATAGTCAAGTCTATAAACATAATAAAGATGAAGTCTTGGACAGTAACCATAATAAAAACTAGAGTTTTAAGAAAAGAAAAGATAATCGAAAGAACCGGATATGATCTAGATGATGAATATGTGATTCTCCGATGTTTCCTTGCAATCCCAGCTCTTCTCTGCTCTCAAACTTCGTCCAAAAATCGCCCTTTTCAGTCTGGAAGTCGTGGTATCTCGAAACTAAACCCTAAAGTCGAATTTATAATGACCCCATTAAGTTTCCGGATAAACAAGCCCTACGCGTATCACGTAGAAATGTGCCAGGCGATACGCCTGGAGCCCATAAAACGACAATTTAGTCGGGTTTGACTTTTTAAACCGCCATTGACCTTCCTTAAGCGCGCGTATCGCGTCCCCTGATCAAGGTAATAGGCGATACACCTAGTAAATCATCTTCAGCACATCTTTGATATTTTTCTTGTTTTCTTCTCCTCTTCAATCGTGGCCTCGCGTTTTTACTATTTACCTACAAAAACACGTAAAACACATAAATAAAGACTCAAACCACACAATTACTAAAAACAAACCAAAACTAATAAAACCTGACTCAAATTGACTCAAATGAATAAAGAAAAGACCCGGAAATTAGAGATGTGTTTGCACACATTATATATATATACAATAGAAATTGAGGATGAATAGTGATGTTTTCGTTTCTCATAGTTTGGCCACGTGACTTTGGTGCTTTGACGCTTTCTACCCCTAAACTTTTACAATTTGTTTTTTTAATGAAATAGCAAACTTTCGGTTTTCATAGTTTGGCCACATATGTTTCATAATTTTACGTTTTCTACCCTCAAACTTTTAAAGTTTTTTTTTTGCTTTTGTTTTAAGTTTTGTTGTCTTCTACTTTGGCCATGAAACTTTTAACTTTTCTACTTTCGCTTTTAGTATACTTTTATATTTTATACTTTCATCACGAGAATTTTACGTTTTATACCCCTTAACTTTTTAACTTTCGTTTTTTATTCGACTAATTTCATTTTTAGTATACTTTTAGAGTTTTTTACTTTGACGATGACTTTTTTCATAGTTTTATACTTCGTCAAAGTTTTTTTTTGTTTTAAGTTTTGTTATATTTACTTTGGCCACGAAACTTTTAACATTTTATTTTTGTTTTTAGTATACTTATACCACAAGACTTTTAAACTTTTACGTTTTATACCCTTTAACTTTTTAACTCTCTAACTTTTAAAACTTTTTTTTTGTTTTAAGTTTTGTTGTGTTCTTCTTTGACCACGAAACTTTTAACTTTTCTACTTTCGCTTTTAGTATACTTTTATAGTTTATACTTTCATCACGAGACTTTTAGACTTTTACGTTTTATACCCCTAACTTTTTAACTTTCGTTGAGCATATAAATTCAACGCCGTGCACCACGAGACTTTTAGACTTTTACGTTTTATACCCCTTAACTTTTTAACTTTCGTTATAGTTTTATACTTTCATCACAAGACTTTTAGACTTTTACGTTTTATACCACTTAATTTTTTTACTTTCGTTCATTATACAAATTAAACCCCGCAGCAACGCACGGGGTGGTAACCATCTCGTTAGTTTAACATTATTGTTTGAAAATGTTATGGCATAGCACATTGAATTTTGAAAAATATAAAATGTCTATTTTATATTTCTTGTTATTGAAGTTCCGTTTCAATGAGAACGAACGTTCTTGTTATTAAAAGATTGATTTCTGATACGAATATGGTTTAAGTCAAGGCATGATGTAAAGTATTTGCATGTAAGGTTACTTAATTATCAATTAAGTCTAATTGCAAACACTAATTAAGCTAATTGCACGTACATATATATAATTTAAGTTGACCTGAATTTATGGATTATCACACGTTTGAATCAATTACAATACAAAAACAATAACGAACGAAAATACAATGGAGATAATACAGTAAACGAAGACTCCACAGAAATACGTTCATGAACAGCAATGCGAACAATCCCTGCATACCTGAAAAACGCAGAAGAAAAACGTAAGGAACCGGGCTTGTGTTTGACACAATTCCCTTAAACATATTCGCCGTCTGTTCTCAGGGTACACCGATTCAAAATAGTTTGAACTGCCGGACAAGACACTTGCCTGAAACGAGACCGGAGTGAAGCAGCAGCAACAATCAGTTGAGATCAGCACCAGTAGAGAATGCGAGTGCGTATGGAGCACTCTGTGTGTTGTGTGTTTTCTTTTTGCCCAAGCTCGTGTACTTATACACGCAAAACAGTCACATAAAGGGTCATTCATTAACCACGATTTTATTAGTAATGAATGTTCGATTTATGTTCATTAACCAGTAATGAATGATCATATTTGGAAAACAAAAGGTTTGATAAACCAAAAGCCACTTCTAGAATCTGCTAAAAGTGGTTCGAAAAATAGAAAAAACTTGTCGCACAAGGACATAATTTCGACCTGACTAGCCATTTTTCACACACATTTTCCAACATAATTTACAATTAGCAATAAGAAAGGAACACACGGAAATCTTCCTTTGGCTTGCAAATTAAATGGTTACCTTAAAACTTTAGCCAACGGTCGTGAGTCTTGACGGTTGCACCGTTCTCTATTAATTAACTATAATAAATGCGGGTAGTTAAGGTAGTTATAAGCATAATATTTGTGATTTTGGATTATTGCGGGTTCTCGAGTGTTTACATGTTACAGGAGCTTAATCGAGTTAAAATGGAAGTGTTGGAGGAACCGGGTCAAAGGTTGAGCAAGAAAGACAAAGAAGATAGAAAAAAATGAAGTTATGGAACTGGGTGAACCGTAGCTTACGGTTTAAACCGTAGCTTACTGTGTAGGCAACAACAAAAAGATGCAATCGTAGACCAGCTCCTTTAAATCGTAGCTTATGGTGAGCCACCGTAGCTTACGGTGGGCACCAGGTTTCCAGCTCGTAAAAGTCGATGAAATGGGCAGTTTTGAGGGACTTTTGATATACTTTTCGATTGGGAACCCTTGGGGGACAACCAGAGGCGATTTTGGGCGAATTTTGGAAGCAAGAAGGAGTCTTAGCAAGATAGCTAATGATGTGTTGCAAACACATCTCATTTCCGGGGTCTTTTCTTTATATAGTTGAGTCAATTTGAGTCGGTTTCTATTTGTTTTAGTTGTTTTTAGCTAAGTTAGTGTCTTTGGGGTCTTGTTTATGTTTTTATGAGTTGTGTAGGTTTTTAATAAAGTCCCGAGGCCACGAGAGAAAGCTGGAAAGAAGTGAAGAAAAGAAGAGGACAAGTGCTGAACAAGAAGTCCCAGGCGTATCGCCTGGGACTGGATGGTTTCTACGCGATACGCGCGGAGTGGCTGGTCAACAGAAGTCAAAGTCGGTTCCGCCCGACTAAATTGTCGTGTAATGAGCTCCAGGCGTATCGCCTGGTGGGAATATATTAGCAAGCGATACGCTTGCAGCCTCAAAACCCGCAAAAGGAGGTTTCGCGATTTAAAAGTCGATTTTAGGGTTCCAGTCGATCATTCTCGATTTCCAGACGGCAGAGGGGTGATTTCAGGCGATATTCAGAGGCAAGGAAGGGCTGGAACTGCAAGGGAATCAACGGGTGATCAATTCTACATTGCAATTCATCATCAAATCATCCGGTTTCTCTTGTTTCTTGTTTTAATTCTTAGACTCAGTTATGTTTATTGTTAAAGATTCAAACTTTATTTGTTCTTATGCTATGAACATGATTGTAGGCTAGGCATTTATAACTGCCTAGACCGTTATGATGAACAACTGATATTTATGACTTTGTTTGGCTTGTGACAACTTGATTGATGTAATGTTTCTTTAAATTCCATTGTCGATATAATTGTATGCATATGACCACTAGAGTTAGGGTTTGAATTGATTTACTAAACTGCTTAGCCTGCGAATGTCTTTCGGTTTGGGTTGGGTAATAATCGGTTGCGTGACTGTGTGTTTGCGATTGGTTTGATTGTCTGTCTTGATTATCATAGTTTAGTATTTTGATGAATTCTCTGATTCTTGTGTGCTGCTCTAGTTAGACAAGCCGGAAGTTGATAGCTAGGTCGGGTAGTCGGGTTGACTAGTGGATTAGGATCACATTGCCATCGGGAGAGGGATGCCCTAGGAAATTAGTTAGCTTGTTATTCCGTGTCAGTTGTGTTGATTATTGGTAGTTCCTGCTAGCTTAAGGTGCCTAAGATTGTTTCGAGGGTGGTTAGGTCTAGTTGAGGTTGGATGTACCCGAAAGGTGAACTCCTGTCCGAACGTTAGGAACATTTGCTAAGAAGAACTTGAGAGGTGAATTAGCTACCATCAGAGTTGTCATAGCCAGGTAAAGTTGTAGGTGTTAGTTGGGATTCTAGGTCTAGGTGGTGCTTTCTTCTCACTGATTGCTTCTTGAGTTTTCCTGCTGTCCGTTTGTTAGTTGCGTTAGTTAATTTTCATTCAAATCAAATCTAAAATCAAAAACCCAAATTACTCAGTATTTCCGTTTTCTAGGTCTAGGTTAAGTCTTTGTCTTTAGAGTGTCCTTAGGGTTCGATATCCGGTCTTCCTTAGCTTTACTATAATCCGACAGGTACACTTGCCTTAGGGTTCGGTTCAGTTTTAGGGTTTTCGGTAAAATTTAGGTGTGTCTAGGTTTAAGTTTAGGTCTAGGTTTTAATAGCATTTTTAGTGTAGTTCCGAGCACATCAGCTAACATCAAGACAACATCAAGATCGATCATGGCTTCAAGAATCATCATCTTCGTGATCAGTAAAAGCATGCGTGGCTAATTTTCTTGTGTTCCTCTCGGATTTAAGGTTTGATTGTAGACAATAATATTTCGTGTTCTTGTATTTCTGGAATAGTGATTCAAACATTCGGTGTTTTAATTTACTATGGTGTTTATGCAATTGCTTGTAAACGTATGATATTTATGTGATCTTGTTCTTGAACCATACGTTCTTGGTGCCACTGGCAATTGAGATTTAGTGGGTAGGGAATTGGGTCAACATTTGTTGAGTGAATATCGGGTGACAACCCCGCGTTAGCAACCCGAGTACTTAGTCCCTTTTTATCACAAGCGATTATATAAACACGAATCATGTCTATTTGATTCTTTCCGGTAAGAACATTGATATTCATTGTTTACATGAAAACCTGAACTCTGAGAGGATCACCTCGTTTCCTATTAATCACAACTTACAATTTTCTGCAATTTACTTTTAGTTCTTCAAATCAACACATCAAACAAAACCGTTATTCATCTTTTTATTTAAGTCTATTTTAGTCAATTGCAAATTACAAGTAACACATATTCCACATTCTCCATGTGTTCGACACCTGCTTACCGCTATCTATTTAGTTTTTTTTTTTTGTTTATCTTTGAGTGAGTCTTCGACCTCACGTCAAGTGTGGTCATGATGAAGAGGCGGCACCCCGAGTCATAGTTGTGGAGCACATTGCTTACGTCCGTAAGAGGTTGAAGTGACACTCACACCCTCATGTCTCATGCCTACAACACATGGCATAATAGGCCATGAATTGACATGACCGAGTTGTTCTAGGATGCATGTTTCAAGTATTTGTAGCTTAGGTTCCTTGATATCAGTTTGAAACACAAGAAAAGTGTATAAGAAAATCCTTATTAATTTGTCTCAACCATGAATGTTGAATGCTTATTTTACTATTAACTAATGGGTGAGATTTGATAACAATAACGCTAAGTGAAATAATTCGTCTAAAAAAATCTCCAAAGAACTAAACCACGTCCATGCATCCATACAAAACTACATGTTAATGGGCATTAATGCCTTTAAAAGCTTAATATTTGGGCTAGAAATATAAAATCAAACAAAATTATATATACAACACATGGTATTCATGCACCAATAAATATATGTCATGTAATGATATATAACATACATGTAATGAAAGATTACATATATACATATATAACATGTGATGGTTAGAATATGATACACTCGTGTATTTGAAATGTGATATGTTTACATGTACGGTGTACCCATGTAACATGAGTCAAAAAAGATTGTATTGAAGCTAGCGTTATATGAAAGGTATGTGAGTTTTTGTCAATAAAAAAAAAACAGTATCTGTTATTCCATTCTAACTTGTAATATTCTCTAACAAGCGGAAAAAAGATATGCCTAATGAGTTGCATCATGCTAGAAGCATCCCTGATGATGTTCCGCATCTTGTCAAGGTTGCGAAGCCAATCGGCGATGTGGTTAAGATTTCTACAGAGGGAACTCACCAGAAGAATCATTACAACGCATTTGACTTCGACGGGAGCACTTACGAGCTCGTGAGTTCAATTGTGACAACTGACGGTATTGTTTGTGGCAAACCCGTCTGGAGTCTATGTCTCGTTGTTACAATTTTCGATGAACGATTTAAAAAGCGTAAGTAACAGTTTTTTTTTGTTTTTTTAATAGGGAGATACTGTGCTTTTAGCTCCAGACATAGACTTCATCAACACGTTTAACTGCAAAACATAAGTAACGGTTTTTTTAATTATTTTGTGTTTTGATAGGGAGATACTGTGCTTTTAGCTCCTTATTCTCAAGGAAAGATGGTGAAGCCCTACGTGGCTATGATAAAGGTATATATGTTCTATGGTTGTATAACCGTTTTCGATCAAACGTCTTTGTTTTACTGTTTCTATATATGGGTACAGGATATTACTGACACGGACAACAAGGGAATCGTGCTAAACACGCAATGGTTTTATCGTCCGGAGGATGCAGCACCAAGAAATGGTAAAAACATGGAACCAATTGGTGCAAGGGAACTATTCTATAGTTTCCATATGGATGAGGTTCCTGCTGAGACTATAATCCACAAGTGTATAGTACACTTTGTAAGCGCGCAAAATCACATCCCAGCGCGTAAAGAGTACCCTGGTTTTATAGTTCGGAAAGTGTATGACCCGCATTCTAAGAGGCTCTTCAAGCTGACCAACAATGGTTTTTTACATTACATGCAACAAGAAATCGATCTGCTTGTTCGGAAAACAATGTGTTCTTTGGGGATTATTCATGACATTGAGAGTAGAGATGATGCAGTTGATCAGGAAGATCAATCATCTAGAAATAGGAATGAATAATTCAAGATTTTGTTTTTGTTTTAATGGTTTTACATTTCAGGATTTCATGTTCAATGGTATCACTTTGATCTATTTATTTAGGTTTGTATCAATAGATTTTTCATTTTGATAAAAAATAAAATAGCGCGATGAATGATGCACTTAGCGATACATGATATCGATCTTCTAGTGATATAATCAGAAGGCGAGTAGAGTTTGTTGGATATGAATGTGATGGAGAACCGATGTTTAATCATTTGAATAAAAATGATCACCAGAAAGAGACCTGCAGGGGTATGAAACATTTTTCATGTCCCTACGTTGTGTGACAAAAAATCACTAATTTTTTCAATGGCGTTTGAAGCTATCCCCAGATATTTAATACCCGAGTGAACATTTTTGAGAAAGACTTCAACCGTCCATACTTTATTTGACACTTCATGCTTAACTCACTTAAAAACACCATAAAAAAAGAAACCCATCACTTAAGAAAAATACTTTAAGTTAGGTTTGAACTTGTTTGCTTTACTCGACTCGAAATATCTCATCTATGCTTTCTAAATAAAAATGTATAATTTAATGTTTTAAAACATTAAATATAAGAATATTATATAATAAATAAAATCAATGCAAGATCAATTTAATAAAATGAAAAGAGTTAATTGTCATTTTCATCCCAGAGGTTTATAAGTTTTTAGCCATTTAAGTAAAAAAAAAATTATCTCCAGCTTCCCCACGTTTGTATTTTCTGTCATATTAGTCCATATCATTAACCGCTATTAAAAACTAACTGGAAACCATGGGTATTTTCGTAAAACTATATTATCTATATTTTTTTTGAAGGACTTTAAAACTTTTTTTGCCACGAGTAATAATCCGTGCTCAGTTTTTAGTAGGGGTGTGCATTGGGACGGACCCGGCCCGACCCGGACCGACCCGGCCCGACCCGGACCGACCCGGCCCGAACCTCGATCCCGCCAATTGTCCCTAAACAGTCCCGAGTCCCGACCCATGAATTAAAATTCGGGGCGGGTAATTTCACGGGAATCCGGTTCGGTTTAATGGGACGTCCCAAGTGTCCCGAATTTTTATCAGCCCAAAAAAAAGGCCCAGTTCTTTTGTCCGAAATTAGCCCAAAAAAAAGGCCCAGTTCTTTTGTAAACAATCTCTGCGCTAGATGTTCATCAGCAAGAAATAAACATCTCTTTCAGTTGGACCTAGATTAATATGTAAACTCACCAATGCACCATAAAGTTTAAACCATCCAAAAACAAGTCTAAACCATCCCAAAAACAATTTAAACAATAAAAAACAATTCAAAAGCATGTAAAAGAGTGTCAAACTTCTCAAAACCATTGTCTTCAATCTTGTAATCCTATTGACTCGATCTTCTCAATAATATCTAAAATAAGTAAATGATTAGTAATAGTGTAATATGAAAATTATTTAATGTAGAACCCTATATCACCTAATCTACATCATGTTTAAACACAGATCTAAAACACAATATCACCTAATCTACATCATGTTTAAACACAGATCTAAACACAAGTAGTATCTCCAAGTTTGACATGATGATTGATGATCGTATATAGAAAAAAATCGAACCATGATTAGGGTACGTATCTAGATAATGAAAATCGAACCATACTAACCTCTTGTGGCTGCGATTTCGATTTGGAAGACATGATGTGTTGGTCCACAAAACAACCAAATCACGATATTGCTATCACAAAAGAGTGCGGAATCCTTGTTAGTGACTGATTCGAGAAGAAAGTAGATGAAAGAGACTTGATTAAACAACAAAGATCAAATCTTGAATGTAAAACACAACTTTCTTGAGCAAATGGAGACTGATCGTAAACTGTATAGAGTGGAAATCGAAATCTCAAAAGCTACTCGAATCATCAACTATGTGAGTTTATATACTACCCACTTACAAGCCCTAATCCAATCATAAACACAAAACCGGCCCACATGGCCCAAATCGTAAACACTAACCCCATAAGCCCAATACTAAACAAGCCCATAAAACTAATGTTCATGCCTCTAATGTATAGCCCAACAATCTTCCCCCAGGCATGAACCATTAGAAAGTCTAAGGAAGATGTAAATTAAATCTGAAAGTATGCGCCTCTTTCCTTGACCACCATTCTTTCTCCACGATCAGACCTGTTGTGCCATGAAACAATCCCACCCGTATAGCATTCTGCATGTCATGCTCGTCACCAAGAATTGGACGTGATGCCAGGAGCTTGATGTCATTCTCTCCGAACCTCAGCAAATCTACGGGATCATACATTCGGAACTCTCTCATTCTCTTGCAAACAACCACCACTTCATACGTTGTCGGATCAAAGAACCAGCTGTCAAAATTCTTCACAAGCGTATGGTCTTCAATTTCATCTAGCATGTTGATGACTCGGATTCATTTGGTGGGAGGGCACCTCATTTCACCGATTGGTTCATTGGTGACAGGATCAGTTCCGGTTTCGACCCACCTTGCAGCCTTCAGATCAAAGTTTTCAAAGTTCTGCTCCATCTGTGCTACCAAGTTGTCGCGAACCAGATTTCCATGATTAGCGTTCCACCTATTAATGAACGGTGCCCTCAACAAATTTCTCAATTCTATCTCGGTCCAGGAGTGGAATTGACCCCTTGATCTGTAGTATTCGACAGGACTATATCCATCTCTTACTACAGCAAATAACTCCTTTTCTGCATCATAATGCCAACACAGAATTGGTTGTCGGCTTTCTTTCTTGTCTAGCTCACTCTCACCCACATCTATGCTATATTTCACAGGAGTAGGTCCTCTGAAAAACTCCTTGAACCAATTCACTTGTCCTTCGGGGGCCATAGAGATATATCTTCCACCACGTACATATTCAGACATTTCAATGGTGTCATCTCCTTCATCTTCTTGATTAGCACTTGTACCCTGAACTCCTTGAGATGAGCTTTGGCCAGGGTCACCCGAAGCACTTGTCACCACAGCACCTTTCAATTCATTATACTTCTTTTTCAAATCCATCAAGGCCTCATACAAGTACTTAAACCTATTCTTGTCAGCCACTTCCTTGTCCTTTAATTTTCTGTTCTCAGCCTGGAGTGCTTTTATCTCAGTCTCCCTAATTCTGTTCTGAGACATCAGAAAGTTAATGTGAGGGTCTGCACTTATCCTCATCTCAATAGGCAGCTCAGCAGCTTGAAATGGGCGGAAACTTGGGATAACTGTTGGTGGCAGACTTTTCCCAGTAGAGACACTCACTTTAACAGGGTTGGGTACTACAACAGTGTTATCAACCTCCAGAGATTGCCTTTCTTCATGAACAGGGCTACGTTCATTCAGAAGAGGACCTTCAGTCTGAACCTGGGCAGGTTGATCTTCAACATTCTGATCCGTTGTATCTTCTTGAACACTTTGACTTTGAGAACTGGACCCTGCTGGATGGACCATTAACAGACTTGAGTTAGTCTTTGTGAACTTGAACCGGATACTCCTTGGATCTGTCCTCTTCCTGGGAGATGGTTCACGAAAGGGGACAGGCTCTTCAAGCATCTCATTCATATTGAACTGAGTATCCAACTCTTGAGGGATGGAGTCACCACTAGAAGACGAATTCAGGACATCCCTTGATCTTTTAAGATTTATAGGTTCTAAGTCCCCATGGATATCATCATCCACATTCCCTTGATCAGCGAAGATGTCGTCCATCACGTTTTCTTCATCATAGGGTATACCTTTTGTTTGATCCAAAACATTTACAGCAATTTGTGCTGTCACATCGTGATCTTCAGCAACAGTCACATTTACAGACGGCACATCTGGTTGAGGTTCAGCCTCTGGATCTGACTCTATCACCTGCTCTCTAGCAACTTCAGGAAAGGCACCTCTTTTGGCCCATTCAATCCTTCCCTGGAAGCTGTTCTTTCCTTTTCGGTCTTGTGTCTGCAGGCCAAACACCCCACTATCCATGAATTTGATGTCCAATTTCTCTATTCTTTCATCGATCATCGGGTACTTCTTCATCACCACCATTTGTACGAATCTTGGAGTCATAAGAAACTGATCTCTCGCACTTAAGACTACATTCCCAACCCAATCTATCAGCATCATTTTAGAGAAGTTAAAGTCTCAGTCTAAGGCAAGTGCTACAAACGCAGTCCCATGTAGCTTGTTCAGCTGATCAAAGCTTGTCCTCTTTCCCAAGAAGGACTTCTGCAAGTAATGAGCCAAGCACCTCCAGTAGTGCGGCAACAACTTCTTGAAGATAGGAGGGAACTTTCCTTCATATCCCATCAACTGAGCACCTTCTAATACACGAGCCTGTGGGTACTCTATTGGATGCTCAGCTCTGTCATTTATGTTCAATCCCTGTCGGATGCTTCTTCGAGTATCACAATTTGACGATTCTGAACAGTTGTTGTGATCCTCGTCTTGTCAGCATTCGCCCTTGTTGTTCCCCAGAATTCTCTTACAAGTTGCTCATCGATAAGCACACTTGTCCGCAAAGCATGATTAATCTTGCATACATTCAGCCCAGCCACCAAAGAGTAGAAAAGCTGCATGTGCCTCTCTGGTGGGTCATCAAGATATGCAGGTATACAGTGATCCCTTTCAAAATGAATTTCTTCATCAAGCATGTTTTCTGCCATCTGAAACAATGAGACAAGTGTATCAGGCTTAAATTCAAAATGAAATTATGTATCTCAACAACATCTTGAAGTTCAAATGATTATCACATTTTACTGTTAAATTCCGAAATCTCAATTAAACGATCAAGAAGATATTTGATTTTGAAACATAAATTTTGACAAACACATTTAATTTTAACAAAAAAAATTGAGTTTGTGAGCCACTATCATCAAATTTGTCTTCCGTTTTAGCTTTACCCGCATTGGTTATTTCTGCGTGTGTGGGCGTGTGTGGCCCATGAATTACCGCTCTCCATAGTCTTAAATCAACACTCTTCAAGTGGTTTTCAAACCTATATTTCCACTCCAGAAAATTATCCGCCGATGTGAGTCTTGGTGGATGAGTGATGGATCCAATCTCAAAATCCAACTTCTGATACATACTTGGTTCGAAATCCATAACGCAAGCTTAGGAAAACTTAAATCTAAAGTCCAAATGTCCAAACAGAGTGATTACGATCGTAAATGCCTGATTACGATCGTAAATGCCTGATTACGATCGTGAACACTTTATTACGATAACAAATAACTCCGCATCGTAAACTCCAGTCGTAAACGCTGATTACGATCGTAAACGATGATTCCGGTTGAGAGAATCGTAAATGCCGATTACGATTGATGTTTCTGGCACAGAGAAGTCGTAAACACTCGATTCCGATCAGATAAAGTCGTAAACACCAACTTTTGGGTCGTAAACTCGTAAAAATAGAATTTTGAACTCGTAAACCCGATTCCGATGATGATCTTCAAACTCTTGCAGTCGTAAACACTCAAACAAACCCAGAAACAGTAGCAGCAGCAATCGTAAACACGAAGAACACTTCAAATCTTCAAAAACTCGAACCTATTTTTCCAGAAAACCTCGAATCCAATACCGTGAGAGCCTCGAATCAGTGATTCTTGGCTCTGATACCAATTGTTGGTCCACAAAACAACCAAATCACGATATTGCTATCACAAACGAGTGCAGAATCCTTGTTAGTGACTGATTCGAGAAGAAAGTAGATGAAAGAGACTTGATTAAACAACAAAGATCAAATCTTGAATGTAAAACACAACTTTCTTGAGCAAATGGAGACTGATCGTAAACTGTATAGAGTGGAAATCGGAATCTCAAAAGCTACTCGAATCATCAACTATGTGAGTTTATATACTACCCACTTACAAGCCCTAATCCAATCATAAACACAAAACCGGCCCACATGGCCCAAATCGTAAACACTAACCCCATAAGCCTAATACTAAACAAGCCCATAAAACTAATGTTCATGCCTCTAATGTATAGCCCAACATGATGATCCCTGATTTCGATTTGGAAGACTGGAAGTCTGGAAATCTCTTGTGGTTTACTTGGACTAAAACCCTAGACACGCAAAACTGAAGTGACGTCCGATCGTATATATGATATATCACCTAGGAACTTGGAGACCTATTTTATTTAATTAAGTAATTAACTATTAAAATTCGGGATTCACGGGACAGTATCTATTTTCGTGGGTCGTACATGTCCCGACCCGAGTCCCATGAATGTTAAAATCTAATACCCGGGTACCGACCCGCCAATTGAAATTCGGGACGAGACGATCCGGTTCGGTTCGGGTTGTCGGGATTCGCGGGACATTTCCGGTTTCTGCACACCCCTAGTTTTTAGATTTGACTATGTTTGACCCGAACACCAGTTTATTTGGGTAAATTAAACCAGTCAAATCCAAAAACTGAGCACGGATTATTACCCGTGGCAATAAAAGTTTTAAAGTTGTTCAAAAAAGTAAAAATAAATATATAATATGGTTTTACGAAAACACCCCTGGTTTCTAGTTAGTTTTTAAGAGCAGTTAGTGATATGGACTTAAATGATAGAAAATACAAACGTGGGGGAAACTGAGAAGAAAAATATTTTTTTTATACTGAAATGACTAAAACTTATAAAGCTCAGGGACAAAAATGACAATTAACTCAAATGAAAATAACGATCATTTTTATTGTTCTGTTAATGATTTGATCAATGGCAACAAACGACCAATTAAAATTATAAAATTATATTGTTCGAGTATTCATTCGCATTACAAGACAATTTTTTCTACAAACTACATTTTCAGTAAATATATGCGCGAATAATAAGAAACAAACTTATAAAAAATTGTGTGTTTATATTTAAAATTTAACAAATACAAAATATATCCAATACATTGACTTTTTAAGTTTTGTTATATTCATCTTATATACACGTATGCATTTGAACGAACACGTATTTACTTTAACGAATATATATAACTAGAGATCAACCGCGCGTTGCTGCGGTAATCCGGGCAAATATAAAAAAGTGGACATCGAAGAAAAAATTGATTGATACATTGCTTATTTAAAAAAAAAATTTGATAATGAAACTTGTTCGATACGGGGACCTATATTCCAAACGACGTGTGGTAATAGTTATTGTTTAGAAAGAGTATCCGGAATGCAAATAATAAGTAAAATTTGTCTAAAATTCATAGCAAATGCAAGAGAATAAATATGATGTAAGTGAATATCTTGTAGAGTTTAGACCAAATAAATTGGTGGCAAGGTATTTATTTATTTTATAAAAAATATTGGTATATGATGCGGTGTGCTTAATAAAATTCTTTAAGGTACCTCTTTAAGTATCCAAACTTCAATACTTTGTTCATATCTTTATATAATATTCACATATTTCATAGTTTACTTTTAGAATTCAGAAAAAAACAATACGTTAAATGTATAATGTGAATAAAAATCTAGAGTAAGTCTTGATGCCTGAACCATTTATAAATTATAGATAAACTTGGCTCATTGATACTTATTCATAATATATACCTATGTGTGTTTAGAAATAAATATTTTTTTTTAAAATATTCATATTCATAATATATATAAAGTTAATCGGATTACACTTTTATTTGTTTTAAGGCATTTGTGTGAGCCAAATGCAAGAACCAAGTTATGAAAATAGTTAGCAATTTGATAAGGTGTAAATTTTATAATGCGTATTGGATAATGGATTGTGGCGTGTTGACGCGTAAATAGGGTTGAAAAGGAGAAAGATATATATTAGTTTACTCGACTTTTAAGATTTTTAAAGATAGGTAAAAAGCGAATAAATTTCTTGAGGGTAGAGTTCTTTCCTGAATCCGAAAGAGAGTACTTGGGTTCTCCCAATAACTAAAAAGTGTAGCATGCCTGAATCTAACTGGGCGAGTTTGAACCTTTCCACTTTAAATTTGGCCCGTACTTTTTCACTACAACATCGCCTTACTTTTTTATATAGGCTTAAAAGTTTATTAGGTAGCACATATTTTACACGAAGCAAATAAAGGGTCAATACATAGGCTATCTAACAAAAAAAAATGAAAGTGCTTAGATACAGAGAGCTTTATTACAAACGACGCGTGGTGTTAGATGCTGTTGAGGAAGAGTCCGTGGAAGGAAAATGTAGGTTTAAACTTATAGTAAAGCTAGCTTTTTAATATGGGATGTAATACAAATATTAAGTGCACCGATATCAGTAATTAAAAGTTAAACATCTGGAATTTATGAGATATGTGTTTATACAAAAGTTATATAGCATGGAATAATAAGAGGTAAATGAAATTTTCAGAATTGCTTAATACACTTATAAACCTAGATTTTATCATAAGGCGTCGCTCGCCGCAACGCGTGATTTTCTCGCTAGTATATATATATATATATATAGTGAAAAGTTCATTGTAGACACCCCCATAAGTGTAGACAGGTAGACACCCTTTTTCACCATTAGATGGTTGTGATTAATTTTCTTTTTTTTTCTTTTTTCTCATTAATTAGAAATTTTCACATGTGAAAAAGAGCTATTTCACATGCGAAAGTGTCTACAATGAACCTCACCCTATATATATATATATATATATATATATATATATATACATATATATTTAAATACATTTAAATATTCTTTTAACCTATGAATTAATAACAATCGTTTTAACATTTATAAACGTATATTTATTTGTTTCATAAAATTTAACACAGTTATATATTAATTATCTTTCGATTGATCTTATTATGTATTATTAACATTTTATATGAATTATAATTTAATAATGATTTTGTAATAATAATAATAATGATAATAATAATAATAATAATAATAATAATAATAATAATAATAATAATAATAATAATAATAATAATATAACGTGATTAGCTTTCCGACGGGTCTCACGTATCGAGTCCGAATAACCGAATAATAAAGTTGTACGATTAAGATAAACGAATTGCCCTTCCCGATTAGTTTCTCGCCACGAGCATTTCCCCGTTGTCAGTTTGTCTTTTGGACTGAGTTAACACACCGAAAACATAACCGAAAGTGTAAGCGGGTCTTGTATTAGTTTAACATTCGCACTGGTTTACACCCTATTTGTCACCATCGTGGACCACCATCAACAACCACCAACCACCGCCACCATCCTCCGCTATCCTGGTAGTTCATCATCGTCCTCGCCATCACTTGTTGTCAAACACACGTTACCAAATATCGATCCGAACATCATCGAATAATGACCGAACACTAAGAACATCATCATCATCATCATTCAAAACCTTCAAAGTAACATTACGCTGTTACTCGAAACCGAGTAAGATTCGCCGGAGTTAACAGCAGGGGTTGCCGAGTAAATCGATCGGATCGCCGGAGATTGACACGGGTAGGGTCGACGACTGTCTGAGGTGAACAGTGAAGGGGGATGGTCGTAGGGTTCGTCGCCGTCAGACCAGGGTCACCGGAAAACTACGGGGAAAGGAGGCTACGAAGTTGGTCGGAGGAGGGCTGGGTTCGCCGGGAATGAAGGGGGACGGAGGTTGGCCGTCGATTTGGAGGATAAATGGATAGGTGCCTATGCGGATTTTTTGAAAGGTAGACCCGAACCCGAATAGTGTATAAATTATTGTTTGTGGGCACGATATCATAGACATGTTTCAGATTATATATATATATATATACAATATCACCTTAAATTAATTGGACCCATTTCACTAATAATGTGGTCGGAATATTCTTTGCAATTATGTAATTTGTAGAATATGCTTTAAAGGATGAAAATAGCAAATAGGTTGGGGCTCTCAAGGCATTAATAAGCTAGGTTGACAACACCAACTTGTTTACGCCTTTTTTTCCAACCTTTAAAAGTCTCCAGATATTTCAATTATGGGCACTATATCATAGGCAGGTTTCAGATTGTATATATATGCAACAACAGAAATAAAAGTTTGTATTTAATGACACGTGAATAAAAATTATAAATAACTATGAAGATTTAAGAATTATAAAATTATATTTAGGATAAGATACAATTGAATCTTATTATAACGTATTAAGATTAAAAAATTATTAGAATAAGAATATTTATATTCTTTTAGTTAGTTATAAGTTATATAATTTAATTATTTAAAATGATTAATATTTAAATACAAGAAAAAGATGGTATCTAATATATAGGGGGGGATAGGATAGGGAGTGGTGTGAGAGTATAACATGATGTAACATTAAATTTTTTGTTTATCAACTATACCTTAAAAGTTGAGCAATGGTACAATTGTGACACCATATTCAATGCGAAATCATAAATACGGTTTACTTGAAACCAAGCACTTGGTACTGCATACTTAAGCGTGGTGGCTTTATTACATGTTCATCCATCATCATGATGTTCAACCATCATCATCATCATCATCATAGTATTTAATCCGTAAATCATAATTCAATTCATTAACTATGATCGTAAATATCATCATAAAATCATAAGCCTTTTGAGTTCTTGCAACTTAAGTATGATCATAATTATCATTATAACAATCATAAGTCTTTTGAGTTCTTCTAACTAATATGTAATAAACATCACCCTTTGGAGTTCTTGCAACTCCATTTTAATTGATTGATGATTGATGATCACATTTTCATCTTCTACAAGGTTCTAATGATGCATATAAAGCCACGTAGAAGTGGCTGTGAACCCCCCTCTCCCGTCCCTTTCTCCGTCGCCCCACCCGCCGGAATTTTACGTCGTGTAAGTACCTTTTTTTTTAACGGCCCTATGTTTATGCAATTTAATTAATTTACGTATGTTTTGCTCCGGTGGGAAGAAAATGTACCACCGGAGTGTGAAGGCCTCTTGGTTGCATCCGGTGGGAAGAAAATGTACCGCCGGAGGCTACCTCCCTATGCTTACTTCCGGTGGAAAAAAAATGTACCACCGGATACTCGCATAATAGCAAATTCTGTACATATGATCTGAATATTACATTTTCTATTACATTTTTACCTACTGATTTTGTTCCTTTTCCTTCTTCTGACCAGGTTCGTTTATTAGTTGTTGTTGGCAAATATGGGGTTGGTTGTCGTCCGCTTCAAGCTTCGACGGGTGGATTGGTATGTCTTCGTTTTTGCCAACGGGTCTACTGCATGGATCCTCACTGTTGCTGTTAGTTTGGTTCGAACTCCTTCTCCGGTGACTAGAATTGTCGCGAGTTTCTTCCCGGCTTCGAATGTAATGCATAGTGCTCGGGCGTAACAATGAAGGCAAACAAACAATGAATAAATTAGTTAAGTAAGACACGAATTATGATTATGACGTTTCAATTGAAGAGTTATATTAATATTATGGTATCGTATTGTTTGAATGGATGAATAATACTAAACGGCTCAATATTAACATGTTTGGGCTGCGCGTTACATTAAATAATTCGCGGGTCATGGATGACCCGGCCCGCTATCTGTGTTTACGTAATCAGCGGGTTGGGCTATTCTTACGTCATGAAAGGTTCCTTTTACATCATGACTTGCTTACTGATTTCCCGTTTATGATCCGTCCGGGTTAAGCGTAAAATTAACTATTTGAATTGATTATTCAATTTATTTAAAAGCATATAATCGGCCTATCTCACATGTCACAGGCAGAAAATCATAATATTTGAAACGGCATAGATTATATGAGCAAAATATATCGTTTGATTACCACAGGATATTAAAACCAACAGACAAAGAACACATCTGCTCATGGAAAGAAATGAATACAATTTCATTCAAAGAAGGACTGGAATGTAGAATGACTCACCCTTTAATTATAAGGCGTATCTGAATCATGGATCTGACAACTTGGGAGCAAAAAATAAAGGCCATTAGGTCACCGGCGGCGCCTGAATTACTGTTTTGGTCTTTCGTTGACCATCTGACCGCAGACTCCTTTGCAAATGCCGTTGACAATGAAGATGGAAACGAACTAATTACCGACCCAGAAGGCGGTCCGGAGCCGCCGGCGTGCCGGCGTGGATGCCTGATCATATCGGTGAAAGGGTTCGTGATTTTCCGTGTGCGCCGTATAGGTTGGGTGATGGTTGTAATTTGCAGTTAGGGTTACTATATTGTTGCAGTTAGGGTTAGTAAAATGTGTTTGTGTTAGGAAAAAAAACACATGTGATCCTTACCAATGAGTAAAAAGCCTATTACGTGTTTTGGGCTAACCGAGATGGGCTAATTTTGGCAAAATCACTATCTGGGCCCGAATCCAAAAAACCCGGGTACCCATATGTCTTAAAATTTAAAACAGATTCGGATACCCATGTGACTATTTGTGCCCGAATCGAATAAAAACAATTGGAACATATGGTCTTCATTTTAAGAGTTACATGATGAATGATAATTAGCCTTTGTAAATCATGGTCGGTTTCATTGGCATATAACTTATGACAGAATAAATAATACACCTTCCATTATTAGTAAATAGTTGAAATAGTATCGTAATTACATATTTTACCAAATACACTATTAAGGTACAGGTTACCGGGACAGAACAGAAGATCAATATTTTAGGAACCACTCTTCAATAAGCTACTTTTGTAATGTGCATAACGGGGAAAAATAAACCTGCTTTTATAACTATTTTCCTTTGTCCTACGCAGTCCAATCCTTTCCGGGGCCAGCCAAGGCAAACTTTAAAACAGGTCACTTACTTTCACACTTTTATGTCATCCTATTTATCCATACTACATAATTGTTAGCTCGACTTAACCTATTGTCTTGCAGGAGGTACACCTGGGGTGACATCGAAGGCTAAGAGAAAGCAACCACAAATCATGTGCATCTTATTTGTAAAACAAACCTACCAAGGAAATAGATACATACTCTATAGTTTTATACAGTAAGTTTTCTCTTATACATTATGTTATGTCTTCCTGTAAAACAGGTGTGCCGGTTGGTTACTCTAATCTTGGCGATCCGACAACAGTGTGCACTAACTGCAAAGCTTTAATGTGGTACGCGGAACGGAGCAGAGAGCTTGGTGATGATGGTCAGCCCACCTTCTCCTCATGCTGTCAAGGAGGAAAGATATTGTTGCCAGAACAGTTAGAACCTCCCCAGCCGCTTAGACATTTGCTACAATCTCGAAATCATGACGCAGTTCAGTTTAGAGAGAAGATAAGAATTTACAACAGTATGTTTTGCTACACTTCTTTTGGTGCTAGAATTGATCACTCGGTAAACAATGGTAGGGGTGTATATACGTTCCGAGTGAATGGACAGAACTACCATCTAATAGGCTCCTTGCTTCCTGTGGAAGGGAAGCCACCAAAATATAGTTATCAGGAATATGGTTATCTTATTTAAACTTATACAAACATATCCAAGCTCTGTATGATTGTCAGTCAACACGTGATATAAATAATTATATTCTTTCAGTAGTTTCATATATTAAATAACTGTTTTATCTTATATTAGATATATTACTTTAAAACAAAAATATATAACTATACTTTATATAAAATATAGAAGATAAACCTTATGAATTTCATATGTTTATGTTTTCTATGAACTTTCTTCAACATATTACACATAATATAACTCATCTCTTTATTCATATTATCTGACTACTAATAATTAAAATAGTTGTGAATAAATAGTTATAAGTAATAAGGTAATGTCATTTAAAGTTATAAACACATGTCCAATTCGTATTTCATTGTCAGTTCACGCACTATATAGATAAGTATATTCTTCCACATGTTTGATACATTAAATATCTATTTTAAAAAAATTAACTATATTACATTAAAAAAATAGGTTTCTTTTAATATAAAAAATTACTACTATCTATACAAAAATTAACAGATAAACCTTATGAATTTCATACATTTATGTTTCCTATTAAAAAATCTTAAGTCTTTTGAATAAGATTCCCAACTTCGAGCCCAACTCATTTACCATTTTTACGTAATAGCCCAGTTAGAAAAATATGTTAAAAATATACCCGAATATATGGATACTGAAGAGACACCATCTTCCACATCACATCATTTCAAAAAACTTAAACACAGCTTCCCTGCTCAGAGCCAGCGGAAAACCAAACGACGCCATTCCTACCTCCGGCCAAAGGTAACAACTCCGACATGCCCTCTTTACTTTTGTGCATAATATTCATGTATGAAGATATCTGCATTGACCATCTACACTATTTTCAATTTAATGACACGGAACCCCTGTTTTACGGATTCTAACAATCACCGTTTAGAATACCTAGGCAATTGAATCAAAATCATCACACATTGATTGTAGACTGTGAAGGGCTATTACACTGATTATTATTTCCTTATTTTCCGACCTTTGCGATCACAGTATACTTCAAGTGTTAACAGTAGATTTTTAGGTTTCCTGTGTTTATTTCGTCTATCTATACATGTAGTATTCCCTTACCAACAGGTTGCATGTTAAGAAAAAGACACATAGAAACCACAATTTCTAACTATTGCTTCACTTGCCTCACAACATTAAAATACAACCTATACATCACTTTTCTGTCCTGTATACGTTCAAGCAAAACATTGTCTGTCTACTTTATTATAATCAATTCACAATGTGCACATACATATGAGGATTCATATTTAAGTAAACAACCACCAGTTATTTGAAGATTTTACAATACTAAAACTGTTCCTTTTTGTTACCTAATGTTACTTTTTATGAAGAATCAACAAGAATGGAACGTTCAATCAGGAACTTCTTTTCAGTAAGCCATGTACAAATTATAACAGAAATTGACGCGGTTATGTACACACTCAATAGCACACTAAAGGAAAATGAAAGAATCTTAGCTATTGTACTTGAACAAGACCCTTCGGCCTTCAAAACCTGGGCTGGATACTTGCTACATCAAGAGCTTGCTATGACTAGAGCAAAGATCGAAACGCTCAGAGTCATGCGGAAAGAAGCTTTACGTAGACAGCTTGATGTTTGTCACCGTGTGGCAAGAATGTTCCAACCAGATATATAGTTACTGTTGTCTGTTTGGTGTTTTCGTAGTTATTTTGGAAATCACTGACCACCATGTTATGTCAATTCCTTTAGTAAATAGAATACTTTGCTGCTGCTAGGCTACCACATTAGCTTTTTGTACTTATATTTGGTTGGTTAGTATATGATGCTTCTTACTTATGTCGGTTTTCGCTGTTTTGCTCCTTTCTTTGAAAAACATGCTATTCTATGTTTCAGAATCTGTCTTACATGTCTGTATTTACTGTATTTCATAATTCCTTTTCTTTACCATCATATGTAGTTGCATAGTCGACGTTTGTGAATTTTTCAGCCTATGTCCTATCTTTGGTATTATAACGAATTGTCTTTTACAATACAGTAATGCCGTCTGATCAACACTCACATATTCACATTGTTCCAACTTCTCGCAAACGTCGTTCTATTAATGATATTGGCATTGACCTACTACAGTTAGAAATATTCACAAGACTTACTCCCAGGATTGTTGGTCGATGCAAGTGTGTGTGTAAGTTGTGGCTAGCTTCATTAGGTGCAAATGAGTTCTTGCAGTCACACTGTCGTAGGATGTCTGTAGATTTAAACAAAAGGGTTTTGATTACAGTTGGACCACTTTGCGCTTCTTATAAGCTTGATATTCAAGACCCGTATGATAAACTTGATCTTCGTTTTATTCTACCTCCATTCAGTTTGGACTCGCCATATGATATCCAATTCCTTGCTTCATTGCATGGGCTGGTGTGCGTTTGCTTAAAAACAACACCTGATATGGTTCTTTGGAATCCACTTACAAAAGCATTCAAGAATCTAACTGATGACAACTCACATGGTTTGTTTCAAAAGGATCTAGATGCTATTGGGTTGTATGTTGATGCAACAAATGATTATAAGATACTCCATATAAAGCAACATGATGGGCTGGTTGATGCTTTCATCTATTCAAGGCGTCTTCATTGTTGGCGTGCGATTGGTTTCCTCCCAGAAACACCGTATGGTAACCTAACATATGACTGGGATAATGGCGTTCTTTGTGGAGATTTCATCTACTTCACAGTTTTGGAGTATCGGGTTAAGGGAAACTATGCAATTATTGCTTTTAATGTGAATACAGAGGAGTTTAAAGAGATTGCATACCCCCATTACGATCGTTTTGGTCTATGTACAGCTACTTTATTCAATCTGAATGACGAGCTTCGGATGTTTGTTTCATTTGGTCATAATGTGGTCGTCGTTAAAATGTTGAAGTTTGATGGAAGCAATTGGATGTTTGATAACTCATTTCCATTTACAACTGTTGGAGTCTCAAGATGGTTATCCATTACTCATGTTCTTGCTGCTGGTAGATGGTTTATGTTTAGCTACTCACAAAGTGCATATCGAATTTCCAAAGAAAGCAACAGCGGTTCTTCATTCTGTCCTTTGACCTGGATTCGGGGCAAAGGGGGAGTATATACTGAGACTATATTGTCGCCTTATATTTAGTTGTATTTAACAGAATTTAAGTGTTTGCCTTGCCACTGATGTGTTCCTACATTCTGTTTGAATTTCCTTACAACCAATCCGTGTGCGCCGTATAGGTTGGGTGATGGTTGTAATTTGCAGTTAGGGTTACTATATTGTTGCAGTTAGGGTTAGTAAAATGTGTTTGTGTTAGGAAAAAAAACACATGTGATCCTTACCAATGAGTAAAAAGACTATTACGTGTTTTGGGCTAACCGAGATGGGCTAATTTTGGCAAAATCACTATCTGGGCCCGAATCCAAAAAACCCGGGTACCCATATGTCTTAAAATTTAAAACAGATTCGGATACCCATATGACTATTTGTGCCCGAATCGAATAAAAACAATTGGAACATATGGTCTTCATTTTAAGAGTTACATGATGAATGATAATTAGCCTTTGTAAATCATGGTCGGTTTCATTGACATATAACTTATGACAGAATAAATAATACACCTTCCATTATTAGTAAATAGTTGAAATAGTATCGTAATTACATATTTTTACCAAAACTTTAGCGACAAATAATTTCATTAATTACCTTGCTATTTCAAAACAGGAAAATAATTTTTTGTCTAAGGTGGATTTTAACATAATTACGATTTGCCATATTGAAATTGTAGTTAATGTATTAAAATTTACACCTTTGTAGTTTCTACCTTCATCTAAGTTTTAAAGAAATATGCATTATATAAAGGCAACATGGTTAATTTCGTTGTCACACAAACTATTTTTGAGTATGGAATTAGAACACGTTTATTAATAAGGAGAACAAACTGTTTTTAGTTATGGAATTAGAACACGTTTATTAATAAGGAGAATGCTAGATCTTCTTTAATTTTCTGATGATTTTATAACGTGTTCTGAATGTTCCCTCTTTCCGTGTGTGCTCGAAATTACGCCTGTGATAGGTGGCGGAAAGATAGTAAAACGTTTGTAATGCTATATTAGTGTGTTAGAAATATAATAGCATCTAACAAATCTGGTAATTTGGCATGTTGTCTTATAGTTGTAACAATGTTAGTATTGTCTAAACATTGAAATGTTAGTGTAGCCACGTTTGGTAAGTTTACCCATGTTCATCTAGCGAATCTGAAAATAAGTATATTTTGTTTAGCGACGATGAAGATGCGTGTACGTTAATATATACTACTTCTGCTCTCCAATTTCGCCGTAATAATAATTTAGAGGGACGTTACGCTTTACTTCACGGCCTATATTTACAGATTCGAGCATCTTGGTGTCAATAGGGTCTTCTTCCTTAGGGTAATGGTTATTTAAAAATGTACATCACTAAAGTGTAATGGTGGCGTCATTTATTTGTTTCTAGAAATATTAGTATGACGTACGTACATGAAGATGATACGACCCATGTTGCCGAAATTTCTATGTGTCCTCCCATTTTGTTTAAACCTCTTTTAGCTAAGTAGTTTTCTCATTTGTTAACTATTTTTGGTTTAAATAAAAGATTTCAATTACATTACATCTTTATTCATTTAGGTAACCTACCGTTCCTCTTTCTGCTTTTAAATATCTCACTTGAAGGAGACGGTGTGAACTATACCTTAAAAGTTGAGCAATGGTACAATTGTGACACCATATTCAATGCGAAATCATAAATACGGTTTACTTGAAACCAAGCACTTGGTACTGCATACTTAAGCGTGGTGGCTTTATTACATGTTCATCCATCATCATGATGTTCAACCATCATCATCATCATCATCATAGTATTTAATCCGTAAATCATAATTCAATTCATTAACTATGATCGTAAATATCATCATAAAATCATAAGCCTTTTGAGTTCTTGCAACTTAAGTATGATCATAATTATCATTATAACAATCATAAGTCTTTTGAGTTCTTCTAACTAATATGTAATAAACATCACCCTTTGGAGTTCTTGCAACTCCATTTTAATTGATTGATGATTGATGATCACATTTTCATCTTCTACAAGGTTCTAATGATGCATATAAAGCCACGTAGAAGTGGCTGTGAACCCCCCTCTCCCGTCCCTTTCTCCGTCGCCCCACCCGCCGGAATTTTACGTCGTGTAAGTACCTTTTTTTTTAACGGCCCTATGTTTATGCAATTTAATTAATTTACGTATGTTTTGCTCCGGTGGGAAGAAAATGTACCACCGGAGTGTAAAGGCCTCTTGGTTGCATCCGGTGGGAAGAAAATGTACCGCCGGAGGCTACCTCCCTATGCTTACTTCCGGTGGAAAAAAAATGTACCACCGGATACTCGCATAATAGCAAATTCTGTACATATGATCTGAATATTACATTTTCTATTACATTTTTACCTACTGATTTTGTTCCTTTTCCTTCTTCTGACCAGGTTCGTTTATTAGTTGTTGTTGGCAAATATGGGGTTGGTTGTCGTCCGCTTCAAGCTTCGACGGGTGGATTGGTATGTCTTCGTTTTTGCCAACGGGTCTACTGCATGGATCCTCACTGTTGCTGTTAGTTTGGTTCGAACTCCTTCTCCGGTGACTAGAATTGTCGCGAGTTTCTTCCCGGCTTCGAATGTAATGCATAGTGCTCGGGCGTAACAATGAAGGCAAACAAACAATGAATAAATTAGTTAAGTAAGACACGAATTATGATTATGACGTTTCAATTGAAGAGTTATATTAATATTATGGTATCGTATTGTTTGAATGGATGAATAATACTAAACGGCTCAATATTAACATGTTTGGGCTGCGCGTTACATTAAATAATTCGCGGGTCATGGATGACCCGGCCCGCTATCTGTGTTTACGTAATCAGCGGGTTGGGCTATTCTTACGTCATGAAAGGTTCCTTTTACATCATGACTTGCTTACTGATTTCCCGTTTATGATCCGTCCGGGTTAAGCGTAAAATTAACTATTTGAATTGATTATTCAATTTATTTAAAAGCATATAATCGGCCTATCTCACATGTCACAGGCAGAAAATCATAATATTTGAAACGGCATAGATTATATGAGCAAAATATATCGTTTGATTACCACAGGATATTAAAACCAACAGACAAAGAACACATCTGCTCATGGAAAGAAATGAATACAATTTCATTCAAAGAAGGACTGGAATGTAGAATGACTCACCCTTTAATTATAAGGCGTATCTGAATCATGGATCTGACAACTTGGGAGCAAAAAATAAAGGCCATTAGGTCACCGGCGGCGCCTGAATTACTGTTTTGGTCTTTCGTTGACCATCTGACCGCAGACTCCTTTGCAAATGCCGTTGACAATGAAGATGGAAACGAACTAATTACCGACCCAGAAGGCGGTCCGGAGCCGCCGGCGTGCCGGCGTGGATGCCTGATCATATCGGTGAAAGGGTTCGTGATTTTCCGTGTGCGCCGTATAGGTTGGGTGATGGTTGTAATTTGCAGTTAGGGTTACTATATTGTTGCAGTTAGGGTTAGTAAAATGTGTTTGTGTTAGGAAAAAAAACACATGTGATCCTTACCAATGAGTAAAAAGCCTATTACGTGTTTTGGGCTAACCGAGATGGGCTAATTTTGGCAAAATCACTATCTGGGCCCGAATCCAAAAAACCCGGGTACCCATATGTCTTAAAATTTAAAACAGATTCGGATACCCATGTGACTATTTGTGCCCGAATCGAATAAAAACAATTGGAACATATGGTCTTCATTTTAAGAGTTACATGATGAATGATAATTAGCCTTTGTAAATCATGGTCGGTTTCATTGACATATAACTTATGACAGAATAAATAATACACCTTCCATTATTAGTAAATAGTTGAAATAGTATCGTAATTACATATTTTACCAAATACACTATTAAGGTACAGGTTACCGGGACAGAACAGAAGATCAATATTTTAGGAACCACTCTTCAATAAGCTACTTTTGTAATGTGCATAACGGGGAAAAATAAACCTGCTTTTATAACTATTTTCCTTTGTCCTACGCAGTCCAATCCTTTCCGGGGCCAGCCAAGGCAAACTTTAAAACAGGTCACTTACTTTCACACTTTTATGTCATCCTATTTATCCATACTACATAATTGTTAGCTCGACTTAACCTATTGTCTTGCAGGAGGTACACCTGGGGTGACATCGAAGGCTAAGAGAAAGCAACCACAAATCATGTGCATCTTATTTGTAAAACAAACCTACCAAGGAAATAGATACATACTCTATAGTTTTATACAGTAAGTTTTCTCTTATACATTATGTTATGTCTTCCTGTAAAACAGGTGTGCCGGTTGGTTACTCTAATCTTGGCGATCCGACAACAGTGTGCACTAACTGCAAAGCTTTAATGTGGTACGCGGAACGGAGCAGAGAGCTTGGTGATGATGGTCAGCCCACCTTCTCCTCATGCTGTCAAGGAGGAAAGATATTGTTGCCAGAACAGTTAGAACCTCCCCAGCCGCTTAGACATTTGCTACAATCTCGAAATCATGACGCAGTTCAGTTTAGAGAGAAGATAAGAATTTACAACAGTATGTTTTGCTACACTTCTTTTGGTGCTAGAATTGATCACTCGGTAAACAATGGTAGGGGTGTATATACGTTCCGAGTGAATGGACAGAACTACCATCTAATAGGCTCCTTGCTTCCTGTGGAAGGGAAGCCACCAAAATATAGTTATCAGGAATATGGTTATCTTATTTAAACTTATACAAACATATCCAAGCTCTGTATGATTGTCAGTCAACACGTGATATAAATAATTATATTCTTTCAGTAGTTTCATATATTAAATAACTGTTTTATCTTATATTAGATATATTACTTTAAAACAAAAATATATAACTATACTTTATATAAAATATAGAAGATAAACCTTATGAATTTCATATGTTTATGTTTTCTATGAACTTTCTTCAACATATTACACATAATATAACTCATCTCTTTATTCATATTATCTGACTACTAATAATTAAAATAGTTGTGAATAAATAGTTATAAGTAATAAGGTAATGTCATTTAAAGTTATAAACACATGTCCAATTCGTATTTCATTGTCAGTTCACGCACTATATAGATAAGTATATTCTTCCACATGTTTGATACATTAAATATCTATTTTAAAAAAATTAACTATATTACATTAAAAAAATAGGTTTCTTTTAATATAAAAAATTACTACTATCTATACAAAAATTAACAGATAAACCTTATGAATTTCATACATTTATGTTTCCTATTAAAAAATCTTAAGTCTTTTGAATAAGATTCCCAACTTCGAGCCCAACTCATTTACCATTTTTACGTAATAGCCCAGTTAGAAAAATATGTTAAAAATATACCCGAATATATGGATACTGAAGAGACACCATCTTCCACATCACATCATTTCAAAAAACTTAAACACAGCTTCCCTGCTCAGAGCCAGCGGAAAACCAAACGACGCCATTCCTACCTCCGGCCAAAGGTAACAACTCCGACATGCCCTCTTTACTTTTGTGCATAATATTCATGTATGAAGATATCTGCATTGACCATCTACACTATTTTCAATTTAATGACACGGAACCCCTGTTTTACGGATTCTAACAATCACCGTTTAGAATACCTAGGCAATTGAATCAAAATCATCACACATTGATTGTAGACTGTGAAGGGCTATTACACTGATTATTATTTCCTTATTTTCCGACCTTTGCGATCACAGTATACTTCAAGTGTTAACAGTAGATTTTTAGGTTTCCTGTGTTTATTTCGTCTATCTATACATGTAGTATTCCCTTACCAACAGGTTGCATGTTAAGAAAAAGACACATAGAAACCACAATTTCTAACTATTGCTTCACTTGCCTCACAACATTAAAATACAACCTATACATCACTTTTCTGTCCTGTATACGTTCAAGCAAAACATTGTCTGTCTACTTTATTATAATCAATTCACAATGTGCACATACATATGAGGATTCATATTTAAGTAAACAACCACCAGTTATTTGAAGATTTTACAATACTAAAACTGTTCCTTTTTGTTACCTAATGTTACTTTTTATGAAGAATCAACAAGAATGGAACGTTCAATCAGGAACTTCTTTTCAGTAAGCCATGTACAAATTATAACAGAAATTGACGCGGTTATGTACACACTCAATAGCACACTAAAGGAAAATGAAAGAATCTTAGCTATTGTACTTGAACAAGACCCTTCGGACTTCAAAACCTGGGCTGGATACTTGCTACATCAAGAGCTTGCTATGACTAGAGCAAAGATCGAAACGCTCAGAGTCATGCGGAAAGAAGCTTTACGTAGACAGCTTGATGTTTGTCACCGTGTGGCAAGAATGTTCCAACCAGATATATAGTTACTGTTGTCTGTTTGGTGTTTTCGTAGTTATTTTGGAAATCACTGACCACCATGTTATGTCAATTCCTTTAGTAAATACAATACTTTGCTGCTGCTAGGCTACCACATTAGCTTTTTGTACTTATATTTGGTTGGTTAGTATATGATGCTTCTTACTTATGTCGGTTTTCGCTGTTTTGCTCCTTTCTTTGAAAAACATGCTATTCTATGTTTCAGAATCTGTCTTACATGTCTGTATTTACTGTATTTCATAATTCCTTTTCTTTACCATCATATGTAGTTGCATAGTCGACGTTTGTGAATTTTTCAGCCTATGTCCTATCTTTGGTATTATAACGAATTGTCTTTTACAATACAGTAATGCCGTCTGATCAACACTCACATATTCACATTGTTCCAACTTCTCGCAAACGTCGTTCTATTAATGATATTGGCATTGACCTACTACAGTTAGAAATATTCACAAGACTTACTCCCAGGATTGTTGGTCGATGCAAGTGTGTGTGTAAGTTGTGGCTAGCTTCATTAGGTGCAAA
>JBCNJP010004149.1:0-14000 GCA_039602395.1 Deinandra increscens subsp. villosa
ATTTTTGAATTGGGTCCTTGGAAAATTGGTAATGAAATACATGGAGATTTCTTCCCATTTCCATTATGGGGTTTTAGGTTACATGAGTAAACCAGAGGGCTTTTGGTATTCGGCTTTGACTTTTGCGCAAGTCAGACACTTACCAACGTATGTGGCGATTTTAGCCTTCATGTTCGGCCACCAATACAACTCTTTCAAACCATGATACTTCTCATCAGAATTAGGGTGAAGAGAAAATCTTGATTTATGGGTTTTGTCTAAGACCAATTTCTTTACAGGACCGAAATGTGGCATCCAGAGTCTGTCCTTGGAGTAGAATGCAACGCCAGGCTTTTTGACTAAGGAAGGTGAGGTTAGATTGGATGGTCAGTCCAACGGCATGAACACGAAGAGGTTTTACTCGATCCTTCCTGCTTAATGTGTCGGCGACTACACTAGCCTTACCGGGATGGTAACGGATTTCACAATCATAATCGTTGTGTAGTTCTACCCAACGACATTATCTCATGTTAAGCTCTTTTTAATTGAATATGTGCTGAAGACTTTTGTGGTCAATGTATATCGTACACTTTGTACCATAAAGGTAATGTCTCCAGATCTTTAGAGCAAAAACAACAGTTTCGAGTTCGATATTGTGAGTCGAGTAATTCCTTTTATGAGGTTTCATTTGATGAGAGACGTAGACGGTGACCTTATCTCATTGCATAAGCACACATCCTAAGTCTTGGAGGGATGCGTCGTAGTATACCACGAAATCATTCGTTCCTTCAGGCAAGGACAGAATTTGTGTATTACACAACTCTGCTTTAACCATTGAAAGGCAGACTCAACTTTAGATTCCAAGACAAACTTCTCGTCTTACCGGTGAGAGCAGTCAGCGGTTGAGCTATCTTGAAAAGTTTTCGATAAACCTTCGGTAGTATCCAGCAAGACCTAGGAATTGACGGATTTTAGATGGAGTAGATCAAGATATCGTTGATGAACACAGTAACAACTTGTCCAAGTATGGCTTACACACACGATTCATCAAATCCATGAATACAGCTGGTGCGTTTGTAAAGCCAAACGGCATCTCAGAAAACTCATAGTGACGATAACGGTTTCTGAAAGCAATCTTTGCGATGTCTTCTTCACGAACTCTCAACTGATGATAACCGGGCTGCAGATCAATCTTTGAATAATAGATTGATTCTTGAAGTTGGTCGAACGAGTCGTCGATCCTTGTAAGCGGGTAACGGTTCTTCACAGTCAACTTGTTCAGCTCGCGATAGTCGGTACACATGCGAAAGATCCTTCTTTCTTTTTAACGAAAAGAACAGGAGAACCCCAGCGGAAGCAACTGGGTAATTCTTGCATTTCAGAATGGATAAGGCGGTAGGGAGGACGGGCTACAGGGGCAGCACCTAGAACAAGATAGATTAGAAACTTTACTTGCCTAGCCGGTGGCAGTCCTGGCAAGTCTTCAGGAAATACTTCAGGAATTTCGCGGGCGATGCGGACATCCTTCAGTGACTTCTCTTTTTATTCCTTCTTGGCGACGTGTGCCAAGATGGCATGACCTCCCTTACGAAGATATCTACGAGTTCTCACACAAGATACAATATCTAGCTTGGCTTCACTCTTTTCACCTTGAACGACTAGAGTTTCACCACTTTCTAATGGGATTTTGACTTACCTGTGATGACAAATAATTTTCGCACGGTTCTTTGACAACCAATCCATGCCAATTACGATGTCATAACTTCCCAAGTCAATGGGCCACAAGTCAATGCTAATCGAATAATCGGAAAGACGCAAAGAGCAATTTTGGGTAAACCTTGTCGGTTTCGATTAAACTACCATCTGCTAGTTCTACGGAGTACTTAGTGTCTAACGCACTTGGGGTGATTTTAAAGGCAAAAATCAGTGGACAAAAAGCTTTTCTTGGCTCTAGTATCAAACAAAACAGAGGCATAATAATCGTTGAGGATGAACATACCAGTGACAGTGTTTGGGTCCTGTCAGGCTTCTCCAGCATTCATCACAAAGGCTCTTCACGGGCAGTTCCAACAGTTTGATTTTTCTTTGGACGATTGATTCTTTATGCGTCTAACAGCTCCACAACCGTAACAGGTTCTGGAAGGGCACTCTCTGACCATGTGACCTTTCGTCTTACAGTTGTTGCAGTACACGTTACTGCAATCCTGGGCATGGTGAAAGTTACATTTTGAACACAGTGGCAGGTTACTTGTGTAGCCAGACTTCTTTGTTTCTTGGACAGAAGCAAAGGCAACAAAAGCCTTGACTGGTTCAAGGGATTTTTAAGGTTGCTTCCTTGGTCGTTTCTCATAATTTTTCTTGCTATGATGATCGCTCTTTCGCTTAAGGTCGAATTTCTTCATAGGAGAAGGAGGACAAACATCAACAGCAAGATTTGAATCAGAAGTCTTCCTAGCAAAGGATGCACATTGACATGTAGCATGGTAAGTCAGACCGTGTGCCAGACGAACGACGCTTTGCAGAGTGGTTCGGTCGGATGACATCACATCCACTTGAATATTGGGAGTCCTAATGCGCAAATTTTATTGTACAATGGTATCACCATTGTAAGATAGGGATGAGCGAGTTCATGAAACGCTTAGTGTAGCTAGCAATGTTAGATCAGTTCCAACAGATTTAGCATGTGATTCCACCATGTGAGAGCAATGTTCATGAACGTGCAGGCGGAAAATTTAACATTGGAATGATCAGGGCAAATGCTGACGCGAAAAACAGATTTAGTCCTTACAAACCATGAATAAGGTCTATGGCACCCTCAGTACCCTTGAAGTTGATAGACTTACAGTTCATAAAGTCCTTGTAGTACATTTTCGGGCACCTGAAATGTTAGACGTAACCTTGAAAACAATTCTTGGTAATCATTTTCTCAGGTTTCCAACATTTATCGGGGGAAATCTTACCACTAGGAGAACCCTCGTGGTGTCGTCCAGCGGCACGGGCAGCTTCGTTAGAGGCTATAGCATCAGCAATGCGCTGGGTGACTAGAACCTCGATTTGTAGCGTTCAAAGGGACAGGTGGAGGTGAGGGAGCTCGATTGTTCAACGGTGAACAGCAGAATGGTCTCCTCCACAGCTAGCATACGTCTCTCAAAAGACTTCATCGTTAGCATACATGTAGTGACAGCACTGAAGACATCTGTCATGTTGGCATGCAACGAATCTATAGTGTAGCCATCAGCAGTAGATTGATCCTCAATCACAGAGAGTCGTGACTCGAGAGTCTGAATAGTATCATATGCCAGCAAGGAACGAGGCTCGGAAATCACACGACGAATGGCGTCATAGTGATCGGTCAAACGAGACTGAATCGAAACAAGATCAGGCAGAAAAACGGGAATGACCTCTAGAATAGTGGAAGTGCGAGCAGTAACAGAGGCGAAGGACTCTCCGACCTCGTGAATGGAAGGAACAACTGGTGGATTTGAAATCCATTGCCCTTTTGGGGTAGGCTCTTCAACAGGGGTTGAAGTCACGGGACGACAATGAATAGCAGACGTTCTTGGTGTGATCTTAATCCTAGGGCCTACTGTACTAAAACGGTACGAACGCTGCGTCGGTGTCGGGTTGTAAGAAGAATGGTCAATGACATGGACATACAGAATAGGCTCAGGAATGTTAGGAATGGCATCAATGGGGTCAGGAACAGACATAATAGCTAGGAGAGGGAAGAATGTAGCAGGAACAGGCTCAACGGGGTCGTCATTGTTCTCGTCGTTAGACGTGATAGGATCCCACATGCTCCTGGGCGAAAGTAGGCGAGATGAGTGCTCCTGAACTGGTGCGGTCTCTGGGATAGGATTCGACGGTGTATACTCCGGTGAACCAGGTACGTAGTCGGATGAAGATAGTGCGTAATTGGGCTCTGGCTCAGAGTCCGGTGGTATCACGATAATCTCCTTGTTTGCCATGATGTGACGATACCAAGTTTATAACAATAATATATAATAATATATTAAGTAATTATCTTAAACAGTAAGGCATAACAGTTTGCAAGTTAGCACACATACAAGGCAATGCATGAATGCACACACACGAATGAATGATGCAGAGCTTAGGTTATAGACTAGGTGCAGACCGATGCATCCTAATTCACTATAACCATGGCTCTGATACCACGTCTGTCACACCCCGAGAATGGCTGAATGTGGGCATGTGACTGATTTGGCATCATGGTCATGGTTATGAATGATTGACATCTAAGTGAATATTTAGAAAAGTCATTTGTCTTTCAAAAACATAATTCCTAAACATTTATTTAAATATTTAAAACAGTGGCAGCGGAAAATAGTAGTGGAAGTACATGTTAAGTTTCAAAAGACAATGATATGAGATTTTAAATCATGACAACCCTAAGGTGTAAAGTGACTAAATCTCCCAAGTGAAATGCATGAACACACGGCAAGCAGACCATGATATGAGACAAGCAGGATCTATGTAGAAAGACATTGAATTGCATCCTTATTCACCTGAGAATTCAAGAAATTTAAAAAGTCAACAGAATTGTTGGTGACTTCACAGGTTTGATGGCACATGAAAATGTTTGAAGAGTGTTTGAATCAGTGTTTGAAACAATGTTTGAAATGATTGGCCATCATGATATTATTCTTATTGACTCTGATGTTGTAAAGATCAAGCATGAACCTTGAATTCAAAACTAACTGTTTACCCACTCCTGGTGTCCAACCCCATGTACACCGAATGACCAGAATAACTAATGTACCCTTGACTATTTCCGTGGAGTCAGGACTGGAGCGACCAAGTCGGGGCAGGGTCGTCAACCCAAATAGATCTATTCACAAGCTATCGTTTCGAATGAACTAATTGAATTCAATTAATAGTGGGATTTAGGCATATAACATGAATCAACATGAATACACAGATTGGGGTTTATGAAAAGAACATGCAATCAGTACGTCTTACAGAAATCATGATATCAGACTAAATGAAATTTGAATTGGCGTTCATTGAATTCTCCACCATAGTTTAGAAAACAGAAATAAGTAAAAGGGGCCGTGAAACTCACTTGACATGAAGATGGTCTGGCAAATATGAATTGAACGAAGTAGCCTAGCAAGCGTCTACAATGTAATATTAAGACGTCTCTAGGGGTCTGGCTATATGGGTTAGTGAATACGTCACCCCATGTTCAAGGTTAAGTTTCGACTGTTATTACCCGATGAAAGAGATGGAAATCCTAGGATACTATTTATTGGCTAATAAATAATATTATAGTTGATGGAATTTATTATTTATTTGAATAAATAAATAATAATTGAATTTCCGCGTTTGAAAAATAAATGTTGAATAAAATGGATTATTTTTCGTTAGGAAAATTATAAATATGTAATTCTTTAAATATTTGTAAGGTTTTGAACCCTTTTGATTAATAAATAAAATTCTTCATTTATTAATGATCGAACGCGCGTATTATACCGCACGTCAATACACGGTATATGTCGCGTTTTACGAAAAGAATTTTGACACTTGAAAGTACACCCATTAGTATGAAGAAATGTTTCCAAAAATATATGAAGTTATATTTTGGTAAAATTAAGTGTCGGTCTGTCCGGTAGTTAGCCGGTTTCACCGGTTTGACCGATTTGACTCATTTTATGACTTTTTAAGTTTCCTTAACACTTAGGATTTGCTAATAGACTTGTTTTAATGTGTTTTAGGGTCTTAAGTTGCCAAGTGTACCGGTGGGAGTTTAACTGGTAAAAATTGACATTTTCGAGTTACCGAAAGTTACAGTTTTGGTCCGGTTCACTTCTAAAGCATGTTTTTCCATTTTTGAACTTTAGGAAACATTTTTACATGTCAAAATAAGCATGTTTTATGTTCTGGACCAGATCCGATTCTTATTCCAAAATAAGTTATATTTTCTGTTGCAAAGTCGTATTACGGTATCCGATTGTTCCATTTTCAAGTATTTGACTTCCCGAATCACTTTGTAAGTTTAGAAAATAATCTTGGCAGCCCTAAATCATATGTTACAAGTCCTAAGTGGTCAAAAGTTTGTCACAAGGCTTTATACTTAATTCTTCATGAAAATAAATAGTATTTTTATCACAAAAATTCCATGTTTACGTTTCTTTAAAGTTTCATGGTTGGGTCTTTGATAAACACTTTTATGGGCTCAAAATCATCCTTAGATAACTTTGGTTTTAGTTTTGGAGTCAAAACTATAAGTGTTTAAAAGGTTGGAAAAATGTATATTTTTCTAAAGTGATAGCAGTTTTATGACACGCAGAATTGTATGTCATCTTCTGGTCAGTTTTGTTCATTATATTTTCCAAAATGACAACAGTTTTATGACACGCAGAATCCTGTGTCATTTCTGGTCAGTTTTTACAAAATATATATTTTCCATGAAGTTCAATTTTTAACATCTTGTTTATGTATTTTCACCAAATTAAACACACTAGTTCACTCAAAACTTATGATGTGTTATAATTTATAAACTTTGTCACCATTTATGAAACTTTTAACATAAATATACATGTTATGTTATTATTTTCTAAGAAACTTGTTTCAAACAATATTCTAGTTTTCCATTAAAGAACATGTTGTTACTAACATACAAGTTTGCTAGCAATCATCTAACAACACAATCAAGACTTAGTCAAGAACATGAGTTTGTGACATTTTTTTTGAATAAATCATGGAATAAGTTAAGAAAAGAAAGAGGTTTCTCACTTAATCTTAAACCGGATCGGTAAGGGACTTGATGGGTTGTTGATTTAGCTTCCAAGTTTAGCTCCTAAACCCAACCTTGATCTCGATTTAGGACGATGATGATGAAAGAATGAAAGAAGGATTATGAACATGATGAGAGAAAACAAAAGATTAGTTTTATGTGGTTAGAATGGAAAGAAAAAGAGTATCTTTGATGTAGAAATGAAAGAATCATGTACTCACTTTGAGTCTAGATGATGAACACTTGAACTAGAAGCTTGGAATGGGTGTTAGAATGGTAGGAATTGGTGGTGGTGGTGAACGGTTTTGATGGTAGCCGAGAAGGAGAAGAAAGATGGAGAGAAAATGAATGAGTTTGTGAAATATAATGGTTAAGTGTTTGAGTATTTAAGTTGGCTAAGAGGGCTTGGTTCACGGGTTTTAAAAGAGCCGTATGGGTCGGTTCGAGCCAAGAGAGGGAGGAGAAAAGAGAGGGCTTTAAACCATGACTTGAACTTTTGAGCTTAGGCATGAAAATGTGCAAATGAGGGAGGTTTGGAGGTCACAAAAACCGTTCAAAATAGAATGAGGGGGAAAGGGAACAAGTTATGACATGTTTTGGGTGGTTAAACCTATTACCTCATGGTCAAAGATTATGCTTGTACCTTGGCCTACACTTATGTTCCATATCAAGGGAGCATGTTAAGCATCTAGGTGACCAAAATGGCATTAGGCATGTGCTCGTTCCTTAGTAATATCTAGTGATAGTTAGCTTGTTCTTTATTAGACATATTTGTCTAATATCTTCTTAACATGTTGGAAGGATAATAGCTTTATCCAATGGTTTAGAGGCTTGTTTGTACTAAGCTAGACAAAGTTGTCTTGTATCTTGGCAACATGAGGAGCATCTAGGAAAACAAGTATTAGACATGTGATGTTAAACCACAAAAAAAAATCTAGTGATTTAGTTGGAACATGGTTAGAATCGGACAAGAGAGGAAAGAAGGGAAGGTAGAATGAACCCTGAAAAGAAGAAAAGAAAGAAAAAAATAATTAAATGTAGATGGTGAGGATCGAACTTGTGACCGAAAAAAAAGAAAGAAAAGAATCGGGCTTGGCCCAAGAAAATAAGGGGAATGGGCCGCGTGGGCTTCGGGCCAGAAAGAAAACGGGCCAAGGAAAAGAAGATGGGCCGAAAGGAAAGAAAGAAAAGAAGGGATGGGCCGGTAGGCCCATTGGGCTTACTGGGCTGAACCGGGTCTCGGGTCGGGTCGGGTTGAGTCCGGGTCGATCCAACGAGTCCAATGACACTTCGTTTGAGTCAAAAGGATAAACGAGCGAAAAGTCATTTTTTTTGGCTCGAGAACGAATGATTTATATCAATAAATAAGTAAAAAATAATAAATGAATAGGTGTCGCGTTTAATTATGGATGAACAGGAATGTCACAGTCTTGATTGTTCGTTGTTTGATTATGCACTAACGATGTACTAAAGTCTAGAAATAAAAACTTCGCTTGACATGAGCGTTTATTGTATGAAATTTCGGTGACAATGTTTTGTGTTTTTAGATGAAAATAATGTTCGGACTTTTTGAATTGTTTTAGGAATAAAACTAATTATTGTGTGAAATGAATTGTCGTTCGAATGAACGTTATGTTTGGATCACGTCGGACACAACGTAGTAGTTTTGAATTTGACGTTTGAATCTAAACGAATGTTAAGATTATTTTTGTTGTGGTGAAATAATGTTTTGAATAAAACGAATGAGTTTAACGAATGCAACTTTTGTTTTGAACGGAATGAATTTTGACATTTAAATCTAAACGAATATTTAGATTATTAAGTGAGAATAAAGTGTTGTTTGAATAAAATGATTGAGTTTTATTAATATAAAACTTTGTTTTTGAAATGAACTCGTCGTTTGAATAAACGACTTGTTTTGAACACGTTACGACGTAACGTAATGTTATGAAAAATATAAAATGAATATTTTATATTTTTATTATTGAAGTTCCATCCTGAATTGACACGGAACTTGAGGTTGATTTCCACTACGGGTAAATGTTGTCGGACCTATGTTGTCTATGTTTGCACGTAAAGTCACCTAATTTGAGCAAATTAAGTCTAATGCACATAGATAATCAGATAATTGCACGTTAATATAATATTAAAGTTAACCAGGAATATACGGGTTGTCACAGGATCGGCCAAACCGGGTTAACCGGTTTGGTTTACGGTTTTACCGGTTTGAACCGGTTCAGAGTTGCAAACTCTTTTTTTTTTAGCCTGTTTTGGACTTAAGATTTGGGCTGTTTTTGGACCCATCTTTGTCCGGTTCTTCTGGGCAGATTATATGCTCTTTGAGAGCCCTGTTTGAATAAAACAAAGTAACAATTCAACTTGTGATTCTTGTCTTCAATTATAATAAATTAAAACCAAACTTCATAATACAAACTTCCTGTCAAGCTCCTTGGGCATAACAAAAATAAAATAAAAAACATCCAAACTTCATAATCCAAAACTCAAGTACCATACACAATCCATTTCAAAACAAAAACTATAAAAGTACCACAAGTTTATAATAAACTAAAACCAAAAGTTCTACAAAATTCATAATCCATTTCAAAAGCTTCATGTCTTCAATTCTTCATAACCTTCAAACAACCTTCAAAGTTTAAACTCCTTGTTTGTTGTTATTCAACATGTTCCGTACAAAGATTCAAAATGCTAGCAAAATCTAAGTATAATAACACAAAACCATATTTTGTTAGACGTTAGTAATGAACAATATTTAAATAAAAAATGTAGAACAATATTGTTAGTAATCGTACCATTTTCAATTTTTTCAATATCTTCTATTGCACTTTGTAATTCTAGTGGCTCTTGTGAAACTTCATTCCTTAACCAATCTTGTGCACATATGAGTGCTTGCACCGTCTTCGGGGTAAGAGCACTTCTAAAAGAATCTAAGACCCGCCCTCCGGTGCTAAATGCGGATTCCGAAGAAACGGTGGAAACGGGAATAGCCAAGAGATCCTTTGCAATCTTAGACAAAATTTGATATTTTGAAGAATTCATTTTCCACCAACCTAACAAATCAAAAGGCCCTTCCATACTTTCACATCCTTCTTTCAAGTATCTCTCTAACTCACTTCTTTCATAATCACCGCCACTTCTACACTCGGACTTGAACTTTAATAAACGCCTCTTTCTTATGTCATCAATATTGCTACCAAAACTTTCATCCAAGTTTGTATCATTTTGTGAACAATAACATGATTGGGATCTTGTGCACAATATTGATCAAAGATTCTTTCCAAAATTGTTTTAATCCTTGTTTCTAAAGTGGAAAAAAACAAACCCACACCGTACAAGTCATCAATATTCCAATTAACATATGTTAATTTCAAACGAGGATCAAGAACCACGGCAACAAACAACAAAGGGTTAATTTTCTCCATATCCCTCCAATATTTGTCAAATTTGTTTTTCATACCATTTGCCATTGTACTCAACTTCTTATTACCATCTTTAATGGAATTAGTAATATGAGTACCTAGAGTACAAAGATCATCAAAATAAAGACTTGATGTGACATATAAAGATCCCGAAAATCATTTTGTCACTTGATAAAATACTCCTAAAAACTCCATAAATTTTTCGGCCGCTTCCCAATCCATTTTATCCGGTGGCCCTATGCAATTTACATTAAAGTACCCAAGATAGTGTGAATCATCTTCCATTCTCTCAAATGCCATCCTAAATTTCAAAGCCGACTCTAACATCAAGAAAGTGGAATTCCATCATGTAGGAACATCTAAGCAAACACTTCCACCAACCTCTAACTTTTCTTGTTCAACACATTGCTTGAATTTATTCAACCTAGAGGGTGATGATCTAACATATCTCACCGCATTTCTAATGACCTTAATAGAACTATCATACTCTTTCAAACCATCGGTCACTACTAGGTTCAATATATGTGCACAACAACGCATGTGTAAGAATTCACATTCTAAAATGGCTTTCCCCCAATTACAAATTTTTCTTTTAATGTAATTAATTGCTAGGTCATTTGAACTTGCATTATCCATCGTTATTGTTAAAACCTTATCAATACCCCAAGCAAGCAAACAAGCCTCTATCATTTTTCCTAAGGTATCACCCTTATGGTTGGAAATCGTTTCAAAGTTTATAATTCTTTTTTGAAGATTCCAATCATCGTCAATGTAAAGAGCAGTCAAGACCATGTAACTAACATTTTGTATTGATGTCCATAAATCAGTAGTAAGACATACCTGTTGGGAAGATTTGCTAAACATCAACTTCAACTTCTTCTTTTCTTCTCCATACAAGGACATAATATCTCTAGCAATAGTTAGTCGGCTTGGAACTTCAAACTTGGGTTGCATTACCAAGCAGAAAAACCTAAACCCGTCCTTTTCCACAAATCTAAAAGAAAGTTCATCGACAACTATCATCCATGCAAGAGCTTTTCTACACGTGTCTTTGTCATAAGTAATTGCACTTAAGCTCGGACCATCACTTCCCTTTTGAAAACATAACTTTTTTTGTTGTTTGTCTTCTTTAATTTCTTTATGAGGGTTCTTAATACACCTTCTTAAATGATCCCATAAAGTTCTAATTCCATGACTTGAAGGCTCGAACGCATAATCTGCATCGCAATATTTGCAATGTGTTCGCGGATTTTTTTTTAGAACCGGATTTGGCATAATAAAGTGTTCCCATACTTTAGACCTAAATTTCCTTTTGCTATTGTTGTTGTTACACGTTGGATCATCAGTTTTGTTCTCTTCATCATCTTCTAAATTGATAGTATTAGCATAATTGTTATTCGACATTGCTACCTACACATAAAAGAAGAAAAAAAGTTATGACAAAAGAGTAGTTAAAGCAATAAGAAGTCAAATAATCTATGCATAGTTGAACACTTGAACTCTCAAAAAATCATAATCAAAACAGAACATAGATCCAAAATCAAAACAAATGCTTCTAAAACACTTATCAATCAGAACCAATTTCATCACTTTAAAAAAGCAAAATTAAACACCATAGTTAAACAGTAAGCCATGGAGATAAACTAAATAAAGAATGTAAGTTAAACTTAAACTGTTTATAAGCTTTCAAACAACTATGCAGAATCATTACGCACATAAGCCATGGAGATAAACTAAATAAAGAATGTAGATGACGATGATCAAGTGAAACTTAAAACAGCCATGGAGAGTCCGAGTCATTGATGCATTGTTAAACTATATATAAGCTTTCAAACAACTATGGAGAGATCAGACGACATACATACCCATCGTCATCGATGTCGAACATAATCACATATCTTTTTTACAAACCCTAAAACTTAAAATATCCATGGAGATCAGACATACCTGGAAGAAAACTTGAATATGCTCTACTCTTGGGAGATAATGTAGATGACGATGATGAGATGAATGTTGTACAGGGAGACAGTCAGACAGGATCGAGTGAAACTAAAAGGACGCCATGAGAATTGAGTACTGAGAACTGGGAAGTGGGAACGTGAATGCGTGAAGCCTTGAATCGTGATTACGTATATCTCGATAAAAACTGAAAGGACGCTAATAAGTAGGGTTTTTAAATATATAAAAGATTAAAGAATATATGCATTATATAAATTAACGGTTCGGTCCGGGTTCAACCCGTTGATCAGAACCCTAAACCGTAACCCGGACCACTTGTGCCGGGTTTTTTTTTTAAACCCATGAACCGGACCAGTCCACATATTATGAACCCAAACCGAAATTTTGGTTCGGTTTAACTGGTTTGGTTTGGTTTTTACGGTTTCTGAACACCCCTAGTGGACGTACCTTGAGACCCAGAAAAAGTGGGATATTCCACTCTTTTAGCGTCGGCGTCGGTCACTTTCTTCGTCATTGGGGGGAGACCAGTGCTGACAGTTGGCTTATAGGATGAAATAGATTTTGAGGTAAACTTTGGTTGACTCGACATTTTCAAGAATCGGTTATGGGAAGAAGATCAAGGCTCTTAATCGAATTCAAATACCGTTTGCCCCACGGTGGGCACCAATTTGTTTTAGTTAAAAACTGCCTAAGCAATTAGTTGATCAAACTTTGTAAGTGAGGTAGAGTGTTTGATGTAAATAGAGATGAAAATGTAAATTTGGAGATTGACGCGAAGATGTAACGAGGGAAAAATCCAGGAATCCTTGAGTATCCTCAAGGAGCCTAGCAAAAAACCTCGGGAGCCGGCTTAAAGTGCCTGTTGCCTGAAACTTTTATATAATCGAAAAGTGTTCAAGTACAAATGAAATGAGCTCGTATTCTACGTGTTACAGAGAGTTTTGATAGCAAGTCCCGTGTGTTGTGTGCAAGCCTAAAGCTCAATATAAAGAGATTACATCGCAACAATATCTCCTAAAAACTAGCAACTAACTCCACGTCTCCCACTTAGCCGTTTGAAGTCTACTTAGTCCACGTTTCTGTTAGCTGATCGGGTATTTAGGACACGTGATCCATGTTGAAATTAACCTGCGAATAACAAACAAAAGGTGAAAAGCAATAGTTAGTCAAGAAATATAGTTCAGGATCCTTACAGCGAAGTGCTTGCGAGCTGATGCGAGCCGCTCAATATCTCCTTAAATCTGGTACCAACACTGTTTTCTGATAATGATGCTGCTAATTTGATCGCTACAAACCCAGTGTTTCATGATCGGACAAAACACTTCGAGTTGGACCTTTTCTTTTTTCGTGAAAAATTTATATCTGTTAATAAAAATGTGCATGTTGATTCCAACAGCCAACTTGCGGACATATTTACAAAAGATTTGTTACCAAGTCAACATGAGTATCTTCTGAATAAACTATCTATGTTTGACAGGGTGGGTGTTAAATTTACTGTTACAGTTTGATAACCGGGCTTCTTTTATGTTTCTTTGCATGTTGAGCGTATGGATTTGGGCTACATTTGAGATAAGCTTTTTTATACACAGGATGTTTACTGCTGTTGAGCTTACCTCCACATCACAAGTTGTCCTTCCTTGTTTACATCAATCGTTCCTCCAAGTTTGTTCTGGTTTCCATGTTAGCCCCCGTAATCGTAATCTATGGTGGTGGCGCTTCTACTTAAGGGACTCTCTCTTTCGACATTAGAACACATTGTCTTTAGTATTTTTAGTTTGCGAGTTCTGTTTTCATCTTGTTCGATTGCTAATATACCAATAGATTGTTTAAATTCAAATAAAGTACTATTTGTGACAAGAGGTGCGACA
>JBCNJP010004151.1:0-47200 GCA_039602395.1 Deinandra increscens subsp. villosa
AATCAAGTAAGCATAGGGTTTGCTTAAAGGATCCGAGTTTCTGATTTGCTGAAGTAGAAGAAGATGGTTTGTATGTTCACGAAATCAAACACAACAAATTAACAGTTAAACATAACACAATTACCATTCTAAGATTGTTCAAGAAGACAAGATTCGTAAATCAAGCAAAAGAGCCAAAACACAATTAACCTTCTGAGTTTGTTCAAGGACACGAGAGAGAAATGGAGCCCTAACCTTCAAAATCAAGAAAAAAATATTAAACATTAAAAGTTGTTCCAGAAACAGAAAGAGAGATTGAATCAAACCCGGAAGGAATTGAATTGTGGAACCAGACAGACTTCAAGTGGAAAGAAGATTTGAATCGTCCATGTCTTCTTGGGCTGTCAGAGTGTTCCGTGTGTTGTGAAACTATGTGGAGTCATGTGTCCTACCTACGTAAGTTTAAGTTAAGTGGAAATTAAAGTAACCTTCTTATTAGTTGGAGTTTTAATAATAACTAGTGTGCAGGCCCGTGCGATGCACGGCCCGGGGAACTTTGGCCGACGCTAATATTATCATTATGTTTATGTACGTGAAGTTGTTTTTTATTGTGAATAGGTAAAGAATCTGAGATTAAGGATGACCAAAAGTAATGCGTTTAAAACAAATCAACCTACCATTGCTAATTGGCGTATGTAATATAAAGTGTATAAAAGAGTCATCAAGTTAGGTGTTAGGCGCCATAATTGGAGACAACAAACAATTATAAAGTAAGATAGATTCATTTAATATTAGTAGTTTCAAAGCTTGATGGTGTCCTAAGCACCAAATAAAATGAAACTACAAATAATGGTTACTCATCCGGGGTGAAACTGGTGTCCATCCGGTTGTCAATATCACGTGCTGCTGCCTCGGCATTCCTGCGCATGCTCCGTAGACTTCGTAACAGTGTCTGTTTGGTACGAATCGCATCATCCAGCATTAAGGCGGCATCACAACGGAAGGGAGAGGGATCAAGGCTAAGCACCGCGTCCAGTGCTTGTCTGTTTTCTGCCAGCAGCCTTTCTAACACCATTATCACGGCTGACAGTTCAGCGTTTATCTCATTGTGGCTGGCGATAAAGAAGTTACGGACATAGTCTTCCATTTCCTAATTATAAACAACATGTGTAAAATAATAAAATAGCATTACAAAGTATAGATAGAGGCGTAGACGTGTAGGTAGAGGTTGCGACTCATGAGTTGTTAATATGTTTTTATTTCTATTATGATTCATTAAAGTGAACGTAGATAATTGTTATAAATTGAAATTGTGTTTTATCCTATGATGAAATTTGAGTACCACTTGATCCATACAATCATTAACAACACATTGTGCATTCAAACCAGATGTAACAAAACACAAATATTAGTTAACGGACAATAATTAAAAAATCAGGTAAGATCAACTGTATGCAAATTAGAACTTTATGTATAGGAGGAAGAATAGAAAATCAGAAAACATATGTAAGTGTTTATGCTTACAGTTGCGTACGTAGATTAATTGGTGTAGTGTTCATTTAAGTTTTAGAAATTTCTTATGGCTATATGCAGCAGAAGTACAATGCAATGTAAGGGACAATGAGTATATGACGGCCTTGATGTTTCAATTTAAGTTTTTTATTAAAGAAAACATAAAGGCATATGCTTCAAAAGTGGAGAATTTCATGAATCTGTTTTGTATCATTGAGATACGTGACATGCAAAGTTGTGTGCATCCCAAAATAACTTTGATAAAACGAAATACAGAATGTTGGTTTTGCACCTTTTACCGGGGAGATGGACGGCCTTCGGTGGTCGCTGTATTACTGTAAGCGTTGTTTGCACAAAGAAGACGACCAATGTTAGTTATCGTGTAATCGGTGATTTTAGAGCATGTAACAATTGTTAACGGAAGGTTTACCTTTCGCCGGCGTGATGGAATTAACAGTTGTTTTTCAGTCGGTTGTGTAGATAGGAGGTAGAAGTGTCGATTTAAATGGTCGTCTGGATAACCGCATGTCGTTTCAGTTGCAACCGACTGTCCGTTCAATTGCCTGTCGTTTCAGTTGCAACCGGGCCAAAGCCCATTGTGTGGATGAGTTGGCTGAGTGTAATTTGTAAATGAGAAACAAACAATGTGACATACACTGTTTAATCCAAATTGTTATTTATAAATGTGTCTATAATCTACTAACCTTTAGGCAACTTACCTTTCTGTTTAAAAGCTGTTATTTATTTTGGTTTTAATATTTCTGATGGTTTAATTCTCTTAACGATGAAGTTGGGAAATTTGCTCCATCAGGAATCAAGTTTTTTAATTACAAAGTTGATGGAAATTTGTATTTGTTCATTAATATAACGTTGTATTATTAGTTTATCCAATCGTTATTTGCTAAAGGCACCGATTAGGTACCATGAAAACTGAGTAACATTTATTGTATATTTTCATTTTTCTATCCTGAGAATTAATTTTTACATGTGATTAGTGATATCTTTTGACCAATTCTAAGTTATTGTTTTGAATATTTGAAGGATTTTGAGAAAGGCTCGGACTAAATACTAATATAGTATTATTCAATAAGTTAGTGCGTATCTTGATTTTTTAAGTGTTTTTTTCCCCGTAAAGCAGAGGTTTTTATGTATTGTTTTCCCAAAATATATTTCGCTGGCAACTTTTGCTTGTCTTCACATTTTCATCTCAAGAAAATGAACATTCTTTTAAAAGCACGTATATGATGTTGGAAACAAGGGTGTCCTGACCCGACGAATTAACGAACCCGACCGATATTGACCCGTAAGAGTTACACCTGGGTCAACGGACTATTAAATCTAATTAATTGTTAATTAGATATAAACGAACTAAATGGTGAATTAAATAAATATTAATTATTTATTTAAAAATGACAATACAGTCGGTTCAAAAATACTAAATAAACAAAAGACGAACCGATCAGTTGTTACCGGATTAACAGACTGATCGGTTGGTGGATTAAAGAGGAATCGCGACCGGGCCCAGTCCGTCAGGAGCCCCGGTCCGCGATTTTTATTAAAAAAAGGAGGGAGAGGGGATAGATTGCTACACAAGTCACAAAACCCTAATCCCCTCCCTCCTCTCTCTCTCTCTCGGCGCCGAACTGAGCCGCCGGCTCCTCTACCGCCGTCGCCCCTACCGTGCGCCACCACCACCACCATCGTCATCACCGATGGACCCTCGTCTTGCCAGTATCTGTGCCCGTCTCGAGAGCGAAGCCGTCGCAGCCCGAGCCGAAGCCGCAGCCCGAGCCGAAGCCGAAGCCGAAGCCCGAGCCGCCGCCGCTGCCTCTCACGCGCCGCCGCGCGACGACCGACCGGTGGTCCTCGCGCTGCCGGCGCAGCCGAGGCCACCGCGTCCGGTCACGTCGTCGTGGCCGGCGCCGCTCTACCCGTCCACCGCCGCCGCCGTACCTCCTCCGATCTCCGGCGAATCGTTTGTCGTGGGATCGGTTCCGGTGGCCATCCCGACGGAGAAGGTTTTGTCATCACCACCGATGGTATCCCTACCACCGCCGCCGCCACCTATGGCCGCCGCCGCTGCCGTCGTCGATGATCTGTCTCGAAGGTTCGAGACTGACGTCACTGTTCGTCCTAGCGCGAGCCCGTTGAATCCGGGTGTCTCGAGCGGTTGCTCGGATCCCGCCAAGGTATATCTAATCTATTAGATATTTTATTTATTTATGTATTTATTTATTTATTTAAATAAATATATTTTCTGTGTTTGTCGTGTCGGTGATTGATCCTGTTACAGTTGCGTCCGCGTGTTAATTCGTTTCCGCTGCTAAATTAATTTAGAATTAATTTTATCTTTAAATCGGTTTTAGAAAATTAAAATCGGTAACCCGGATCCCACTGTAAAACCCAACATATGAATGTAGTATTAATTTGTACATAAACGAAATAAACTAACCACCAGAATGAGTTCAAACAAATAAGCGATTTAGAAGCAACGATTGTATTAGTTTCCATACAGAATAATTAGTTATAAACAAAGTGGAAATATGCTGAAATGGTGCATAAGTAAGATAGTAATAGTTTAAGTTTCCTAAATCAGACCAGTTACGTGGTACGAAAGAGACAAAGACTAACAAACATGGAATATGGTAGTGCCATCCGCTTGGTCATGCTCCTCGTCAAGCTGGAAACGCAGAACCTTATGTCTCGGAAGGCCCGTAAGGTGGAAGAATGCGGCCCAGTCTGCTTGCATTCTTAACCGAGGATGGCTGCCATCTTGACCTGCCCATAGAACCTTCACCAGAAACTCCTTATGTCCATACTTTAAAGTTGCTTTATTGGAAACATGGATGTTGTGGTTCCGGAACAGTGCTTTAGGAATGGACTGCAAGAGAAGCTTATTACTGAGACATATAATTAAATTGATATTTGATAATCATAGTTATGTATTAAAATATATAACTAAACCGTTGTTTTTGACATGAATATACCAGTAGGTGACTTTCTAGATTGTGTGTTGCTAGCTGTTTGAAGTAGTGGGGGCTGTCATGAGAATGAATGTGGGTGGGTATGGAGAGGCTGCATTGATGTTCGGGATCCTGGTATAGTGCAGTACCAATGTTTGTGAACACAATTACTTCACAGTTGTATGCATGGTGTTCATGACTTCCATGGTCCGTGAAAATAAGCCACCTGCCAGGTTCAATTTGGTTCTCTATATAGAACAGGGGCCAACTTGGACCTGTAAATCCTATTGGGACCCGCTGCTGTGTTTGTGGATCATGTTCCAAAAGGACATCGACGACCACGTTTTGTTTGGCCGCATAAAGCTTCACTGTATTTGCCCTTCCTCGAAACCTCGATCGTGGAAACTGTATCGGTAGAACGTATAATTTAGCAACATTGAAAATTAACTCCTGATTGCAAAAGTCATTAGGCAGTAGTTGTCGAGTATTATAGTTCTTAGTAAAGATTTGTCTGGTCAAATAAAAGATGCCATGGGTGTGAAGTAATTAATTAACATAATATTACCTATTATGCAAACACTATGGTTAATGAGAACCATGTTTAGATCATGAGAACTATGCAAGATAATTAAGTCAGAGGTCTAAATTTTTATATATGCGAAATTACAGATTTGCTGTAATTTAATAGATGAATATCATATAGGCATCTGGTTTTGGTATTGTTTTATTGGTGCCATCACATATAGTATATTACCATTAGTATTAGTAGATATAAAGCACCTTCTTGTAAGATTGTGTGAAGCTGATGGTGTTCATGATAGGTCAATTATATGCGTATGCTTTGAGATTGGCATATAAAGTAGTTATGTTAATGGAGTGAAAGAATATTAATTTAGAGTTAGTTATAGTTCTTAACTAAATAATCTATAGTTTCAAAAAGGAAATAAAATGTTTCCTTTGTATCAAGAACAATAATGGGTAATTAAATCATGGCATCTGTAGGCAATCATAATAATAAATTAAAGTTGTGTTTACCTTAAGATCGGCAGTAAAATAAAATTCTGCAGAGAATGTAAAATGACTAACCTTTTGTTCTTGTGTTTCATCAGCAGGGTCAATTTTTACATGTGATGCGGACTTATGAAGGTGGGTAAGTGAGTATTTTTCAGCAAACTGTTTAGGTAGCAGCTACAGTGTAGAAGTGAGGTTCTCATATTAGTAATATTAACTTAACTGTTAAAAAGATGATATATAATAGTGGAATATGAGAAATTGTATGTATAGATAGTAAAAATGTCACCTGCGTATGATATGATTGATCAGTTGCTTCAACGACACACGAATTAAGAAATTCTTTTCCATTCCTTTTTCTTCTTATCTCTAGCCCATCTTCATTGTACGCAGTAACTTCTATCTTGTCAGGCTTCTTTCATTTTAAGCAAATCTTTTTTATGCCACGTCTAGTGAATGCATTAACAAAAGACAGCCACGTGTCATCTTCAGCTCCCCACATACCATTTCCAACTTTAGTGAGGTTCACAATAAATTTGTGCTTCTGGTAGTCAACAAAACGAACAGATGTGCAGTTTTTGGGCACGTGTCGTGTGAATTGCAGGGGGAAAACCTACATAGAAATTATATTATTATGTGTATATATTATAATGGTTTATGACTATCGACTTGTTTAAACAAAAGAACTAACCACTCCGCGAGGCCCTTCATTTTCTGGAATAAGGTCAAGCAACAGTTTATAAGGCATCTGTATAGAAGCAAGAATAGATTATGCGGTTGACATATTGATGTTACTGGAACCAAGTATCATGTCATAAAACTGTGGAAACAAATATAGTGTGACGCCCACTCCCAGACTTGGCTCCAGGAGGGGTCACGTGTCGGATTTACTCATGAACACAAGGTATAACAGAGATAATTATCTAAAGCAGCGGAAATTTAGAACTTTTTATTTATTTATATGCCAAGTACAAGTAAGATAAAATTTCTACAACGGTTAATGATAACTATAAAAGATAACGATTAATAGATATGCATCTATCTACATTACTTAAGCCAGCATGCCCGTATAGCCTTCTCCTAATAGCTTGCCCATCCACTCTGCTCAAACATGAGCCTTTCCCTTGATGCTTGGATCTTTAACCTCACCTAATATACATGCTTTAAAAAGTCAGCTTACGCTGGTGAGTTCTAAGTATTAAAACTTTACCTTAACCTCGAAAGGTTACTTCAAACATTTGGGCCTAACGGCCCCTTCTTTATAGACATTTAATGGATATAAGACATAAAAGAATTATACCAAACATAACATTTAAACCTTCAGTATTAAAAATCATTTAATACTCTAAATCATCTTCCCTGCTAATAATCATTTTGCATAAAGAAAGTCATACAAAACATTATAAGCAAAACCTCTTCTACTAAGCATTGTTTATCCTCTGGGACTACTTTAGCCCCTTTCGGTTGGCCGTCGCCTCCCGACCTCTTGAGTAACCGTCGTTACTCCAGTGGCTTCATTTCCACTGCTTGGATTGTACAACCCCCCTCTTACCAGACAATCTGTGCTTAGATTTAAAACTTCTTTAAAATAACCCCAAGGGTCATTTCCTTTATCCTCAAAAACTCATTTTCCTCTTTTTAAACTTTACTTTAAAAGTTTAACTTCTTTATTACCCGTTCATTATAACCTTCCCTAAAAGAGTAATAATAGGTAATAATAACTTTAAAACAGTTATAAGTATTATAACTTTTTCACGTATGTGTATTAACACAAAACAAATAAAAGGCATCTCAAATACTTTTCAAGTAAACAGTTGAATATGTATCAATGCATGTATATTAGCCCGAAAACATTAAAACATTTAAAACACTTAAAAGTGGGCTCATAAAACTCACCTTATTCTCTTAAGCCAATTAATTCAGTCAGACCCTCCAGATTATTTTATATTAAATAATCTTATTTCAAAACCCTAATTTCATGAATTTCTCGTTTTATTATCAAAACTCATTTTTATTCAAAACAAACTTAGGATTTTGTTCTATATAACATTTTATAATATCCTTTAAAAGATCGAAGCTTAATTCAATATCGTTTAGTTAATTTGGGCAGAACAACGTTATGAAAACCCTAATTTTGACCCGTTAACAAAACCTTTACCAAACCTTTTCCAATTGTGAAATAAACTTAGGGCTTTCTTAAAACACATTAAATTAGGATTACCTACAAAAATTCAGACCCTAATTCCCACCCGATCTCCCGATTTTGACAAAACAAGCTCAAGAACCCTAATTTTATACAATTTTAAAAACCATACTTAGAAATTGAATTTACAAAAACTGAGATAGGTTATTGTTAATCATACCAAAAGAAGCTTGACTGCAGAAATTCAACTCCGGAAGCCTCATCGTTTGCTCTAATTTCTCCGACGAAGTTCTGGGTTCGTTTATGGGGTTTTTGAGTGATAAACTAGTGAATTTGTGAGTTTAAAGGGTGAATTCGAGCTACTATTTACAGGTTTAGATGCGCCTCAAGGTAGTTACACGTCCCATGGTGACTCACGGCCAAGAAACGACGCGTAGGTGAGCCAAACTTGAGGAACAAGTCGGATCCGTGGCTTAAAAACGAACCAATTATGTTTCTGCAGTATCTGGGATCCACGCGTATCGCGACAGGGTTGTAGGTATGGCTCGCGATACGCGAGCCAGTGGGTTTTTCGGCCAGAATTTGAATTTTTACAATTCAGCCCCCCTGGACTTCTATAAAGTGCATTTTAACCCCCCAAGCTTCTATAGTTTTATTATTTTATGCCCCAAAACATTAAGGAACATATTTCTAACATTTTCTAGGGTTTCTAAGGCTCGGGATACGTTCGATAATATATATATACTTATATATATTTGTTTAGTTACTATTGCTAAATTACGTTTTAGCCCCTCATACTTTAGTACACTTATCATTTCATGCTAGGAGTCATTTTAGGATACATTTTCAATAACTTCTAAGTGTCGGGACACTTATGATTCATTCATTTACTATTTAAACACGTATTTGCAGATATATCTTTAATTAAAGAGTAAATTACGGATTTCGTCCCTGTGGTTTGTCGAAATTTCACCTATCGTCCTTACTTTTAAAAAATTACGGATTTCGTCCCAAACCTTTGCCAAAACGTTACGGATATGGTCCTTTTGATGGATGTCCGTTAAAAAATTCTGTTAAGTAAATGTTAATTGACCATTGTACCCTTATCTTTAAATACTAACCACATAGAAACCAAATAATAAACTACAATAAAAACTTAAACTAAATAAACCTAATCATCTCTGAGATTCAACATGCTGCTCGTTCTCATCGTCGGCGGCCATGGCTCAAAAACAACATCGTAACAATGGAAACTCCTCCGACACCGTCTTCTACTACGACGAGTTCGCTCAGGCCAAGATCCAGCAAGAAGAACCCTGACCCAAGGACCATCACCATTTCAAACGTGGCAAAATCTCAGCCCCAAGCTTGCTTAAGATGGTCGTCCATGCTCGCTCCGGCGGCACCATCGATATGATCATGAGCCTTATGCAAGGGAATACCGACGGCGATGTTATTTTTCTGAATTTGACTTTTCTGGTCAAACTTGTTCATCACTGTTCTTCGGATTTGATCTGAGATTTGAGTTTGTTTGTGTGTTGTTGTTGATTCTAGAAGATTCATTGCTTCAATACGAACCTATCCATAGCTTTAAATCTTTAATTTCGAATTTGGTACAAGTTTAGTTGAATTCAAACTTTCACAGTTTGTCATCTTTGAAACTTCATCCATGGTGACTTGTATATTACTTGATCTTTCGATTCAAATCTGATAACATATGTTTCGGTGTTTAGTTGCGAGTTTAATGATACAATCCAATTCGAGTTTCATTCAATTTTGAGATTAAATTCAATCCACAGAACGTCTTCGCCGTAACCGTGTTCATCATCTCTCGGTCATTAAAACATCATCTTACCATATCACAATGGATCTAGTTGGAATTGGATTTGGATTTTGAGTGCAATGGTGTGTTCAATTTTGTGTTTCAATCAAATTTGAAGGAGTTATGATCAATTCAATCTCCGGTTCATACAGTCTTTGAAAGAATTCGATTTCTTTCTCTCTCTCTCTTGCACACATCTCCGGTTCATTCGGTTTGTAGGTGTACGAATTCATGATATTGATGGTTTAAGGTGGTGGTGGTGACCCTCGTGAAATCTCGCCAGAAAGAATTGATTGTGTTGTGGTGGGGATTCAGGTTCAGATCTGAAAGAATTGACGTGGGTGGGGGGTTAGGTTTGGGGTTACAAATATATTTTATTAGAATTATAATTAAAAAGGTAGGGGTATATTAGGAATTTTATAAAAGTTAACTGAATTTTTTAACGGACATCCATCAAAAGGACCATATCCGTAACGTTTTGGCAAAAGTTTGGGACGAAATCCGTAATTTTTTAAAAGTAGGGACGATAGGTGAAATTTCGACAAACCACAGGGGCGGAATCCGTAATTTACTCTTAATTAAAACATGTAGTTATTTATGTTTTACCATCTCTATATTCGTTCATCATCTTTATCAATATAAACACGTGTTTATTCATATAATATCATTTCCTAACACATATTCATAATAAAACATATAGGTAAACATATTAAGATACGTAGTTACCTAGACGTGAATATCGGGCTGTTACATATAGATTGTTAATAATGAATTGAAGTGAGATTAGGTAGCTGTTTTAAATTGAGATAGGTATACGTAGTGCCTCAACATGCAACTTGCTGAGAGCTACATACTTTAATGAGTAAATTCCATTAGTATAGAACCTGTCTTACAGCCTCTCCCCAAAGCTCATCAGGGACATCCATGGCCTTAAGAATACTTCTAGTCATGTTAAGGATGGTCCTATTTCTCCTTTCAACCATGCCATTTTGCTGAGGGGAATAAGGAGCTGTTAGTTGCCTATTTATACCATTTTCATCACAAAACAACTCAAACTCCTTAGAGGTAAATTCTCCCCCCTATCAGATCTTAGTGATCTTATTTTAGTTCCTAGTTTACCCTCTATTTCAACCTTAAATTTCTTAAAGATATCTAAGGCATGATCTTTTGACTTAATCAAATAGGTCCACATAAACCTTGAAAAATCATCAACAAGAAGCATGATATACCTATTTCCAGCGCTAGTGGATGGGCTTATAGGACCACATAGATCCATAGAGACAAGTTCTAACAAACTCTTAGACCTATACCCAGATTCTTTGGGAAAAGATTTCCTAGACTGTTTTCCTGCTAAGCAAGCATCACACACCTGTGATGAATTCTTAATTCTAGGTACACCAGTCACAATTCCACTCCTGGTCATATCCTCTAAAGTCTGAAAGTTTACATGGCCAAGTCTCCCATGCCAAAGCCAGTCTGTACTCTCCACATTGCTAAGATAACACTCAGGTGACCCAATCTTCAAATTGATCTTGTAGAGCCTATTAGGGGACCTTTTTACCCTCATTAGCAAGTTCTTATTCCCTTCATATAACCACAGACTGTCATCTCTCATAATAATCTCACAACCTTTCTCAGTTGCCTGACCTAAACTCAATATACTGCTCCTCAAATTTGGAATGTAATAAACATCAGTCAAGACCTTTTGACCACCTGTTTTGCCTTGTAGAATAACAGATCCCTTACCTTTTATGTCTACACTAGACCCATCACCAAATTTGACATTACCAGTTATATTTTTGTTAAGAGTAGAAAAGTGTGAGATCATACCTGTCATGTGGTTAGAAGCACCATTATCCAAGAACCATGTAACTCCATCTTGACCATCATCATTTGAAAACCTTCCTGGTATAACCTTTGTTTCATTCAGGTACACAGCCCCTCTGCAGTCTCCTCCTGTAGGGCTATTATTTATAAGGCATGAACATTAGTGGGCTTTTGGTTTTGGGCTTGTTTAGTATTTATCTAGTGAGGTAGTCTAGTTTATTTTTAGGCCATGTGGGCCGATTATGATTGGGCTTAGACTAGGTTTACGATTTTGGCAAGGGCTATATAAGCCTCACATTGTAACCGTTTATGGTTAAGCATTCTAAATACAATTTACGATTTCTTCTTTCTTCTTTGGTGTTCACGATCGGTTTGGTTTGCTTCTAGTAGACATTTATCACTCAAGGTTTCATCTTTTCACAAGATTTAGCCTTTTCATCTACTATTTCTCTTGATTCAATCTCTCACGAGGATTCCGCACTCGTGTTAGATCTAGATATCGTGTGTTCGGGTATTTTTTTTCGGACCTACAATTGGTATCAGAGCCAAGAAACCTTGTTTCGAGGCTCTCACGATATTGATTCAAGAGGTTTTTGTGTGTTTCTGGGCTGTTTTCAAAGATTTGAAGGCTGTTTTGGGGTTTACGAGTCTGCAAAAGCTGCGTGTTCTTCAGTTTCTGGGTTTTTGCTTGAAGATTGGTAGTTCACGATTCTACAAAAAGTGTTTGCGATCGCGACTGGTTGAAGATTGCCTGTTTACGAGTGTGAAATTCGGTGTTTGCGACTGTACGGTGTTTGCGACTGTGTATACAGGTGTTTACGACCCGACATCGTGGTGTTTACGACTGTACTTTTGTCTGCTTAGTACAGTACTTGTGTTTACGACTTATCTTGGTCGTAAAAGGTGTTTACGACTTGCTTGAGTCGCAATCGAGGGTTTACGACTGGCGGGATCGTAATCGGTGTTCGTAATCGATATTTACGATTGTCAAAGGCGGTTTGTGTGTTTCCGATCGTAATCAAAGTGTACCCGATCGTAATCAGGTGTATCGAATCGTAATCAGCTTCTTTGGATCGTAATCTGTTGTTATTTGGACTTTTGGACTTTAGGTTTAGTTACCCAAGCTAGTGAAATGGATTTCGAGCCGAGTATGTACCAGAAACTGGATTTCGAGATCGGATCTATTACTCGTCCGCCGAGACTAACTTCAGCGGATAATTTCTTGGAGTGGAAGTATAGATTCGAAAATCATTTGAAAAGTGTGGATCTGAGGTTATGGAGGGCTGTTCTCAATGGACCATTCATACCTACACATGCAACAGGAACAAATGCCGGGAATGAAAAGAAAGAGGAGGAATATGATGATGATGACTGGGAGAGATGCAACAAAGCAGAGAGGGCTTTTGCTATCATGACAATGGCATTGACTCCAGATATCGCTCAAGGGTTCAAGCACTGCAAAACAGCAAAGCAACTGTGGAACGCTTTGATTGTTGCTTATGAAGGAAATCCGGATATCAAGGCCAGCAGGAAGCAGATGTTGAAGCAAAAGTTTAATCTGTTCAATCACATCCAGGGAGAATCTTTTGAGTCTCAAGTTCAGAGATATGTGTCATTAATGGCTGAGATGTCCAGTTATGGTGTGGAGCCGGATACTGAAGACAAGAACCTGAAGTTGCTGAACAGTCTGCCTAAATCCTGGAACACCAATATATCTATCATCAAAGACAACAACAAACTGACAGAAGTAACTTTGGATGAACTGATAAACAAACTGAAGTCAAAGATGATAGATGATAAGCAGAGAGAGCTAAACCACATAAGCTCATTAAGTTTGGCAGGGAAATTGAATCAGGCTCTGTTATCTGAAGAAGTTGAAGGTAAGCATGAAGGAAAGGCGTCGGGAAGTGGATCAAGCTCAGTCTCAATGGGTAATGCATTTGTGGCACAGCCTCAAGGAAGTTCAAGCAGTGGTGTCAATTCTGGTGATGTCAATGATCCAAACTTTGCCCTTGGTATGGGGTTCATGAACAGTTATCATGCTCTTGTTGCTGGGAATCTTGTACCTTCTGATATGGTGTCTGGTGATCTTAATCAGATCAATCCTGAGGACGTAGAGATGCTAGATGTGTCTTGGCAAATGGCCATGGCTGTTTTCAGAGCCAAGAAATTTATGGCCAAAACTGGAAGGAACGTCTGGAAGGATCAGGATAAAATCAGAATGGGGTTTGACAAGTCAAAGCTGAGGTGCTACAATTGTGATGAGTATGGTCACTTTGCCAGGGAATGCACGAAGCCAAAGAAAGAAAGGGTTGAGGAGAAGAAGGCAGCTGAGGTAAAAGGTAAAGGTGACGACAAGGCTTTGGTGGTTCAGGGAGGTGGTGGTTATGACTGGACTTCCCAGATGAAGGATCTGAGCTTGTCACATGCTTTGATTGCTACTGCTGAAGAGGGTAATGAAGAACATCATGCTTTTGTGGTCACTGATGAGGAAAAGCCCGAGGAGACTGAGATAGAAGACAAGGAAGCATACGTTGCTGCTGCTGAGAACCTCAAGGTATGTTCTGATCCCACTTGTGCTCGTATTATACCTGGTCTTAGACAAGTCTGTAAGAATTATCAACTAGAACTGTTTGAGATCAAGTGTGAGAGGAGTTCATTTAAGGGTAGATGGATAAAAGGAGAGGAAAAGATTAAGGCACAAAAGCTAGATATTGTTAAGTACCAACAGATAGCAACTGAACAATCTATCCTGTATGATAATGCTAAATTAGAAATAGCTGACCTTAGAAAGCAGGTAGATGAATTGACACATAAGAACAATGAGATGCAGGTTCAGTTAGATGTGAATAAATTAAGAAACAAAAGAATGCTTCAGGCAGGTAAAGAACTATCTCAGGCTATCACTTGTGGTCAAGTAGGGAAACATACGCCAGGATTTGGTTCGGAAAAGTCTGACAAGTCCGTGGCCGCAAATGCTGTAATTCCCCCACCTATCCCTAGAGATATTATAGGAGTGCTCTATGAGGAGGATCAGGTAGACAGAACTAATTCAGATTATCATGAAGCAGGTCCTCCTATAGATAGTATGTTGGTAGGTGTGACCCCTATGACAGAAGAGGAGTTAGAAAGAGAGAAACTTGGAATATATGGAATGAGTGGTCAGAACAAGGTAGATGAACACAGAAATGAACCAGGCCCTTCCCAGGAATCATTAAAATATAATGTTAGTCCTACTAATGTTTCTGTTACATGTGCAGATGATGTAGGCATTGAAGATGTATCTGGGGAGGATGCTGAATGCTTGAGAGTTAATGAGTGTCATGAGTCTAGTAGTTCTGTTTTTAGTTTACCTAAGGATGACGTTCTGGCAACTGTGTCAGAACTTGAAGCATCCAAGTCCAATCAAATTGTCTTGTTAAAACATGTTTCTAATCCTAATGAAGTCATTAGTTCTTTTAAAATGCGTGTTCCTAACACAAAGATTGGCCGTCAGTCTAAGCCCAATGATTTTGTTCCATATCCCCAGGTTGTGTCAACTTACAATAGAACTGATAAATCAAAATCTGAACAATTTTGTTTAATAACACAACCTGAAAAACATTCAAAACGTGTGATACACAAATGGGATGATCAACCGGAATGGAAGTCGTCTTATCCAAGACGCTCATATTTGTGTAGCAACGTCAATGGGCCTAGACAAATGAATTGTTTTGAATGTGGTCAACCAGGTCATTTTGCTGCTAATTGTATGAACAGGCCCTATGAGCCATATTATCCGCAGAACAAGCGGACAAATATGCTTGAGAAAATGATGAGGGGTGAGAACAGAAATCAAAAGCTGCAAGCTTCGTCACAGGGGAAGCAGAGTTCTGAACCAATGAAGACTCAACAGTCTAAGGTTCTAAACACAAAAGCCCCAGTGACAAAGCATGTCAATGAAAGGAGAGATGTGGGCCAAACTTCAAAACCTAAAGAAGTTTACAACAGACCTAACAAAGTTAAAACAAAGCCTTTTGAGAAACAAGTGCAAAAAGTCAATCAGACTGCTGAACCTAAGGGTAAAGCAGTTATGGAACAACCAAAAACTGTTACTCAACCAAAACAAATGGTTTATACAAAATTAAAACTTGAGTGGACACCGGTTGTTAAAACAAAAGGTAAAAAGGCTGCATCTCCTCCAAGAAAAACATCACCCACAAAGAACTTTGCTAGTAGTTCAAACTCACAAAAGCAACCAAATTGGAAGCCAAAAGTTAATGCTAAAACTGTAAATCAACCTGAATCAAAAGCAGGAATGTCTTTCAAAATGGTTAACTACATTGACTCCAAGGGAGTGCCCAGATCTGTTATGACCTGGGTACCTGACTCTAACTGATCTCTGACTTGTGTAGGGACAGCCTAGAAGATCTGTCAACAATCTCTGGTATGTTGATAGTGGTTGCTCCCGACACATGACCGGAGATCTGTCTCTTTTGGAAGATGTAGAGGATTTCAATGGAGGTGGAGTTTCATTTGCAGGGGGAGTGGGTGGTCGAATCAGTAAGAAAGGTGTGGTGCGGAGCGGTAATCTGTCATTTTCTGATGTTCATTACGTGGAGGAACTGTCGCACAGTTTGCTGAGTGTTTCTCAGATCTGTGACAGAGACTTTTCTGTGATGTTCAATAAAAAGGAGTGTATTATTCTGAAGCCAGGTGTGAAGATACCCGAGGAGTGTGTACTTATGCGCACCCCAAGACGTTCAAACTCATATCTTCTCAACCTGAGCAATCCTCCTATGTCAGAAGAAGCTTGCCTTATATCAAAACAGAATGAAAATCTTGCATTGTTGTGGCATCGTCGTCTGGGACATGCAAACATGAAGAATCTATCCAAGCTGGCTAAAGGAGAGCATGTCAGAAACCTTCCGATCACAGACTTCACTTCAGTAGAGAAGTGTGTGGCATGTGCTAAGGGGAAGCAGCACAAACTGCCACATCGTCCAAAGGTTACAAATTCTGTCTCATCTGTGCTTCAGCTCTTACATATGGATCTGTTTGGTCCTATGCAGGTACAAAGTGTCAGCAAGTTCTCATACTGCCTCGTGATAGTGGACGACTACTCACGATTTACTTGGGTCTTTTTCTTGTCGAACAAGTACGAAACTCCGGCCTTAGTAAAGCAGTTTGTGACTCTTATTGAGAATCAGCTGGATAAAAGAGTGAAGGCAATCAGATCTGACAATGGGACAGAATTCAAGAATGCTGAGCTGAATATGTTTTGTGGTGAAAAGGGGATTGAAAGGCAGTTCAGTGCTCCTTACACTCCTCAGCAAAATGGAGTTGCCGAAAGAAGAAATAGAACACTCATTGAAGCAGCTCGAACAATGATGTGTGAAGCAAAATTACCAATCTTCTTTTGGGCAGAAGCTGTGAATACCGCTTGTTATGTACAAAACAGAGTTCTTCTGAACAAGCGTCACGAGCAAACTCCATATCAGATCATTTATGGAGAGAAACCGAAGGTGGGTTACTTCAAGACGTTTGGATGTCCATGCACGGTGCTGATCCAGTCCGATGTAGGGAAATTCGAAGCGAAGGCCGATGAGTGCTATTTTGTTGGTTATTCAGCAAATAGTGCTTATCGTGTGTACAACAAGACCACTGGGTTGATCATTGAGGCATTCAATGTAGATTGGATGGAGGACAATCCTACTGATGCGGGAACTGGACCTAATTGGATCTTCGACTATGGATCATTGTTTGAGGGATTTAATTTCTCGAATGTCTTCCACAATTTGGGCGAAGAAGAAGACATTGTAGCTCCCAGTGCTGATGTAAGACCTCAAGTGGATAGAGCATCAGCTGAATCTTCTCGGAATGCAACTGCCGATATTCCAGAATGTTCAGGAACACGTGATGCTTCAGTGGATTCTCAAGGCTCAGGTACGTCTGAAAATGTTGTTAATACTAATCTGCCTGTTAATGTTTCAGTGCCTGAAGTCCAAGAGAGCAGAATCAACAAGGATCATCCACTGAGTAATGTTGTTGGGCCAGTGACAGCGGGTGTCACCACAAGAAGCCGGACAGGACACATCAACTTTTGTATGTTTTCCTGCTTCATCTCCCAGATAGAACCTCCCAATGTGATGGTTGCTCTTAAAGATCCAAACTGGATGGAGGCCATGCACAATGAACTCAATCAATTTTCAAAGCTGGGAGTGTGGCGTCTTGTGAAGCGGCCAGCAGACAAGAAGGTGATTCCCACGAGATGGTTGTACAAGAACAAAAAAGATGACTCGGGGATCATTGTGAGAAACAAAGCAAGGCTGATAGTACAAGGGCACAGGCAAGTCCAGGGTATCGACTATGATGAGGTTTACGCTCCGGTGGCAAGATTGGAAGCAATTCGGATCTTTCTAGCTGTAGCTTCATATCTCAATTTTACCGTACATCAGATGGATGTGAAGACTGCCTTCCTGTATGCAGAGATGAACGAAGAAGTCTATGTTACTCAACCACCAGGGTTCATAGATGAAGAAAATCCAGATCACGTTTATCTGCTGGATAAGGCTTTGTACGGTTTGCATCAAGCTCCTAGAACATGGTATGAAACTTTGTCCAATCACCTGGTGGAGAATGGATATACAAGAGGAGTCGTTGATCAAACACTGTTCAGGAAAAGGGTGGGAGAAGACATAATTATGGTGCAAGTGTATGTAGATGATATTATCTACGGATCGACAAACGAAGAATTGTGCACCGAGTTTGAGGAGATCATGAAGAAAAAGTTTGAAATGAGTGACCAAGGCGAGATGAGCTTCTTTCTTGCACTTCAAGTCAAGCAGAATGATTCCGGGATTCTTATTCATCAGGAGAAGTATGTGAATGAGATTCTGGACAAGTTCAAGATGCAGGATTGCAAGCCCATCGCCACTCCCATGGCATCCAGACCACTACTGTCAGCGGATCTTAACGGGGAGTCAGTGAGTGAATTCCAGTATCGGTCGATGATTGGATCACTAATGTACTTGACAGCAAGCAGGCCAGACATCATGTATGCAGTTTGCGTGTGTGCTCGATATCAGGCTAACCCTAAACTCTCTCATTTAGCTGCTGTTAAGCGTATCTTCAGGTATCTGAAGGGCAGGCCTAGGCTTGGTCTTTGGTACCCGAAGAACACTGATTTTCAATTATATGCTTTTACTGACAGTGATTATGGAGGTAGTGACCTTGACAGGAAATCTACTACTGGAGGATGTCAGTACTTGGGAGATAGGCTCATCTCATGGCAGAGCAAGAAGCAGCATACCGTATCCAAATCAACTGCAGAAGCTGAGTACGTGGCCGCATCTGCCGGTACTTCACAGGTAGTGTGGATCCAAAACCAGCTCACGGATTACGGTATGGAATTCGTTAACACTCCAATATTTTGTGATAATGCTGCTGCTCTTGAGATTGTGAAAAACCCTGTCCAACATTCCAAAACCAAGCACATTGATATTAAGGTACATTTTATTCGTGATTGCTTTGATCGTGAGCTGATTCAGCTACAAAAGGTAAGCTCCGATCAGAATGTGTCGGACATCTTTACAAAACCCCTTCCGCGTCCTAATTTTGAATCTTGTGTTGAAGGCCTGAAGATGATTGCCTTCGAGGAATGATCTGATCATCTATGTTTTTGTACAAAGTCTTTGGTTTTTCAATTTATTCTTAAAACAAAAATATTAAAAAAAAAATAGAAAATGTCTAAAAATTGAGTCTTGTTTCAAAAGCCTCACAAAAACAGGGGAAGAATTGGTGCTGGTTAAACTGAAAGGTTTTTATGATGTCTTTTGATAGGACTTAAATGCTTAATGACGGTTGAAGACTGACACGTGTAAGGCTGATGTGAAAGACTGCTCGAAGATGATATGTCGGTAAGCTCAACCAAAACAATGATCATCTAAGTAAGTGCAGTAATCTTAAACTCTATAAATGTTTAGTTTCCCATCCTAGTATACATGGTTTAAAAAACTGAGTCCCGACAAAAATGGGTTGAGAGTGGTATTACCTAGTATTCACTCTCTCACACGCCATGTTAATACTGTATAAGACAACACCACAAGAAAAAGAAAAAGAAAAAGAATTCAAAGTTGAAAATTCTGAAAAAGAAAATGAAAAGAAAATAAATTTTCAGTTGGTCTTCTCTGCGTGCTTGTGCGGCCGACCTGATCATCATCTGTTAATGCATGAAAAATCAGAAATAAGTGGTAGTCAAAAGCAGTGTTGCATGGTTCCTCAAGTTGGGGGTTTGTGAATCCTCAATAAACTCTGAGGTTGGGTAGGTTTTGCTATGGAAAATTGGGTGTGGGGACGGGTAAACATAACGGTAAATCTGTACTATATTTAAGCACTTTACTGGATGTGAGTTTCTGTGTTTAAACCACCTGACAATTGTCTAGAGTGTCTAGTAACGGAAGCTGAAAAGGGTTCCTCAGTCAAAGACTTGTCTGAAATTATCCGTAAAAAATTCCAGCACCAGGTATGTGAATATTTGAAATTTCTGAGGTAAGTTTGTAAATATTTCAAATTTTGGTTTTGTTTTTATCTGTGTTATCTTTTAAATTTTGTTTTTGATCACGATCGGATACTCGGGTATGACTTTGAGGGGAAGTTTTGTAAAAATTCTCAAAGTGTTTAAAATCTTAAAATTTTGTGAGAATTAACAAGTTTGGGGTTAACTTGTTTGTATTTTGAAAGTTTGAGGGGGTTAATTGAATCTTTATGATATTTTCGGTTTTGGGAGGGGGGCTGTGTGTAATTTTTTCATTTAAATATCTTCCATCACCCCATTTACGACTCATTTACACCTTACCATTCACGACTCCCTTTTTAAACCCTAACCTCCGTACACCGCCGCATAGCTCACCGGAAATCGCTCTTCAACCCCTTCTCCGACCACCTCTCCTCAAACAAAACCCTCCACGGTGATTGTCGTTCGATTCCGACCAGAACCCCCTTAGTTGTCATCTGTTTCACCCACGATTCAAGGGTTTCCTCGTTTCAAACCCAAATTTCTTTCGGTCAAGAAAAACCAAGTGTTTGTGTCGATTTCTCGGCGTTTCAAAGTCAGAACTGTGTTTAGAACGTATTAAAGGTAGTTGTTTGTGATATTATTGCATTTTGATGTGTTTAAACGAGGTTTCGAAGAACTTGCAGGTTTGTTAATGGCGGTTCTCGCGTTTAAGACTGTCGCGATGAAGAAGAAGGTTGGAATGGACTAAACGTGGTGCCTTTCCAGAGGTAGCCCGTCCACAGAATATGGAGGAAGATGAACCAGTGGCTGATGAGCCAGCTGTAAATGCCATTGTGGCTGAAGATCAAGATGCTGAAGTCAATCCAGCAGTCAATGTGGTAGAAGACCCTGAAGTCATTCCCTCTGACAAAGACAACGTCATGGATGACATCTTCGCCGACCCTGAAGATGCAGACATTTATGGTGATTTGGGTCCACTCAGTCACAAGAGATCAAGGGATGTGATGAGTGGCTCTTCCTCTGGTGACTCTGCTCCTCAAGAGATTGACACTCAGTTTGATGGGACTGAGGTTGCAGAAGAACCAATTCCTCTGAGAGAACCTTCTCCTAGGAAGAGGAATGACCCACGGAGCTTGAGATTCACTCTTACTGCAACTCGCTCCAGTCTGGTGATAAAACAACCAGAGGTGGGTCAGAGCTCTGAAAGCCAAGCTGCTGCAGAAGCCGAAACAACAACAACTACAACTGTCGGTGAAGATCAACCTGCCCCTGTGCAGCACGATAGGCCGATTCTGAACGTGCACAGCCCTGTACGTGAAGATAGGCAATTTCTGGAGGTTGATAGCACCTTCGTTGTACCAAGTCCGGTGAGAGTGAGCGTCTCAGCCGCGATAAGTCAACCACTTGCAGCTCCAGGCTTCCGTCCACTCATGGCTGCAGAGCTTCCTATTGATTTGAGGATAAGTGCTGATCCTCAGATCAACTTCCTGATCTCTCAAAACAGAATGAGAGAGAATGAGATAAAGACTCTCAAGGATGAAATCAAAATTTTGAGAGAGAAGGAGGAAGCAAACAAAGATTATATGAGAGGCTTTGAAGTGGCAGACAAAGAACGAATGGAGTACCTGTTTAACATGATAAAGGGTCTGAGAAAGAAGGTTAATGAACTGACAGGTGGTGCAGGGCCTGGAAACACAGGTGCCTCAGGTCAGAGTTCATCTCAAGCTGGAGGAGCTACGGAGGAAGATGATGGAGCTGAAAACATAGAGATGTCGGATTACGCCCGATGTGGCAGGATCATCTCAAAGGCTCCAAAATTCCATGAAAACTGGTTCAAGGAGTTTTTCCAAGGACCAGCTCCCACACAATACACCATCGACGTTGGCAGAAGCACAATTGATCAGCGTGGGAGTTGTGAGGAAATCCTATGTTGGCACTATGACATGGAGAAGAAGATCTTTGCCGTTATCCGTGACGGCTACAGTCCAGTGGAGTACTATCAATCTCGTGCTCAATTCCACTCCTGGACTGAGCCTGAGATAAGGAAACTTCTGAGAGCTCCTTTTATCAACAGATGGAATGGTCCAGAGGGAAATCAGATCAGAGATAACCTGCTGGGCCACATGCAGAATGATTTCAGGGATTTTGAGCTGAAAGAAGTAAGATGGAGAGAGACAGGAACTGACCCTGTGACAGGGGAGCCAATTGGAGAAGTTCGGAGGCCACCGACCAAGCGCACAAGGGTTATCAACATGTTGGATGAGATCGAGGATGGAACACTGGTACAAAACTTTGACTGCTGGTGCTACGATCCAACAACTCATGAGGTGGTGGTTCTCTGTAAGCCGATGCGTCAATTCCGATTTTATGACCCGGTGGATTTGCTTCGTTTTGGTGAAAAGGATATCAAGCTTCTGGCAACTCAACCCATACTTGGAGACGAAAATGATATGGCTAATGCTATAAGGGTTGGGATTTTTGATGGTGCTGCCAAGAAGATAGTGGAGAACGGTTGGTGGTTCAACAACGTTCAAACCTCGTTTAGGTTTGACCTGCTGCTGCCGTGAAGTGGGCTAATGGTTCATGCCTAGGGGAAGATTGTAGGGCTATTATTTATAAGGCATGAACATTAGTGGGCTTTTGGTTTTGGGCTTGTTTAGTATTTATCTAGTGAGGTAGTCTAGTTTATTTTTAGGCCATGTGGGCCGATTATGATTGGGCTTAGACTAGGTTTACGATTTTGGCAAGGGCTATATAAGCCTCACATTGTAACCGTTTATGGTTAAGCATTCTAAATACAATTTACGATTTCTTCTTTCTTCTTTGGTGTTCACGATCGGTTTGGTTTGCTTCTAGTAGACATTTATCACTCAAGGTTTCATCTTTTCACAAGATTTAGCCTTTTCATCTACTATTTCTCTTGATTCAATCTCTCACGAGGATTCCGCACTCGTGTTAGATCTAGATATCGTGTGTTCGGGTATTTTTTTTTCGGACCTACACCTCCTATCTCAACTAACAGCAATGTAGGCTCATCTTCTGAATTCTGTGTCAAATTGGCTTCTTGATCCTTCACTTTGACCTTGTGACACTCACTGGCATAATGCCCCATAGAGTCACACTTGAAACACCTTATCTTTGACTTATCTTTCTTGGGTCTATTTTCCTGATTCTTATTTCCAGAATTACCCTTGTAGCCATTTTTCCCTTTTCCTTCATGCTTGTTCTCCCCTTCTTGATTCTTACCAAACTTACATTTATCCCACTTGGCTTTTGACTTAGAATCCTTCTTTTTGGCTTGCCATTCAGCATATGTAAGTAGAAGCTCTTGATCCTTTACTGCAGCAGACTTTTGTTTGAAGCCAATTCTCTCTTCAAAGGCTTTCAACCTGCCCACAGCCTCTTGAAACAACATAGTCTCAAGATCTACAAATTGTTCAATTGAAGCTACAATTTGTATGAATCTATCCGGCACAGACTCAAGAAGCTTCTTAACAAGGCTTGAATCTTGCATAACAGATCCAAGATCTGCTGATCTTGTGGCTAATGTACTAATCTTTGCTGCAAATTCATCTACAGACTCATTCTCCTTCATTCTCAGGGAATTAAACTCAGATTTTAAGGTTTGTAGTCTAGCCTTTTTGACCCTATCAACACCAACACACCTAGTTTTGATAGAATTCCATATACCTTTTGCTGTTTCCTCATTGGCAACTTGAATCACCATCTCTTCTGGAAGGGCTTGAAACAAGTAGGCAATCGCAGCAGCATTCTTCTTCGGATCTACCACAGCACCTTCTGCAGGTTCAATTGCTTCCCACAATCCATGGACGTTGAAGATTGTCTTCAATTTTACTGCCCAAATTGAGTAATTCGTCTGATTCAGAAGGGGACATTGCAACGGGATAGTCGTGTATTTCTCTTGAACGACTTGCCGATTGACGCCGCCTGGGTCTCCCATTGCCGGACTTCTTGGCCGCTGAGGTGAAGGCCTCCTAGGTGATGTAAGAAATCGATGAATTGTTCACGCAACTCGCCGGAGATCAACCGATCTCCACAAGTACTCAATTAGGGGAGAATCCAGTCATTCGATCGATCGGATCGGAGTCACCGTGAGCTCTGATACCATATGAAGAAATATGATCGAATTGACAAGAAATTAAGCTACAATTTTATTGATTGAGAGAGATTGGATTTACAGAATTGATACACACATATATAAACGAACGAAAAACAACTAGCCGTTTACAATCCTAACAAACTAAACGGAACTTCAAAACTTTGATAAACATTTACACTCTGACCCTTAAACTTTGATCCGGTTAACAATATTAACCCAAACTTCTTAACAGCTTGAAATGGGGATTTCTTCCAACAAACGTCTTCGCCGTAACCGTCTTCATCATCTCTCGGTCATCAAAACATCATCTAACCATATTACAATGGATCTATGGGAATTGGATTTTGATTTCGAGTGCGATGGTGTGTTCAATTTTGTGTTTCAATCAAATTTGAAGGAGTTATGATCAATTAAATCTCCGGTTCATACGGTTTTTGAAAGAATTTGATTTCTTTCTCTCTCTCTCTCTCTTGCACACATCTTTGGTTCATTCGGTTTGCAGGTGTAAGAATTCATGATATTGATGGTTTATGATGGTGGTGGTGGTGACCCTCGTGAAATCTCGCCAGAAAGAATTGATTGTACGGTAGTGGGGTTGGGGTTCAGATCTGAAAGAGTTGACGGGGGGGGGGGGGGGTTAGGTTTGGGGTTACAAATATTTTTTATTAGAATTATAATTAAAAAGGGATGGGGCATATTAGGAATTTTATAAAAGTTAACAGAATTTTTTAACGGACATCCATCAAAAGGACCATATCCGTAACGTTTTGGCAAAAGTTTGGGACGAAATCCGTAATTTTTGAAAAGTAGGGACGATAGATGAAATTTCGACAAACCACAGGGACGAAATCCGTAATTTACTCTTAGTCATATAATCAAAAGTTAGTAGTCATAAGAAAATGTTAGTTGCATAATCAAAAGGTTAGATGCATAAATAAAAGTTAGTTGTATAAATAAATGTTAAAGCATAAATAAAATTTAGTTGTATAAATAAATGTTAGATGCATAAATAAAGGTTAGTTGCATAAATAAATGTTAGATGCATAAATAAAGGTTAGTTGCATAAATAAATGTTAGATGCATAAATAAAAGTTAGTTGTATAAATAAATGTTAGATGTTAGTAGTCCCATGGTTATTAAGTGTCTTTCATAAAATGTCATTTCATCTTAGTATTTATTTTCATTGATGAATTTCTTACCTTGATTATGGATGTCTTTATGCTTGATTACGAGACTAGAGCCTCGTGCTGATAACGTGTTATAATTTAATGAAGATTACCACCACTTGAGAATATTAATTGTGATTGTTTGAATCACTTTTCTCCTTTAAAGGAGTTTATAAGAAAGAAGATATAAGAAGTAGAAAGAAGTTTAGAAGATTAGAGAGAGTTGAGAGAGATTTTGTATAACATGTAGAATGCTTACAAAGAGGTGCATTTTTACCACTTACATTGGTGTGGTATTTATACTACAAACTTGGGAGACAAGATGACATAGCTAGTAAATGCAAGAGTGTAAGAATGGTGAAAACATTTGTGTGTGGGGAAGGTTGCATAGTTGATGTGAGAGTGGTGGGCATCCAAATATATTTTGTAGATTTCATAATATATATATATATATATAATATATATATATATATATATATATATATATATATATATAGGGATAGGTTCAAATTAGAACTTTTTGTTTTGAGAACTTTTGAGAAATAAATCTCAACCACAAATTTCAGGGGGAACCACTACAATTAATGGGAGGGGGGATGCATGTAAATAAATTTGTGGCTCAAATTAGTTATTTTTAGTTCTCAAATCAAATTGGTTCTCAAATGATCCTCTCCCTATATATATATATATATATATATATATATAGGTAAAAGATCCGTGTAGACCCCTTATTTTTTGTAGATACCGTAGACCCCTTATAAAACTTATTAAAACTCACTAAAAATAAAACTCAGTTTTGTTATAAAACTCTTATAAAATTCAATAAAACTCATTAAAACTCACTAAAACTCATTAAAACTCACTAAAAATAAAACTCAGTTTTGTTAATTTAGTTTTTTTTATTTGCGATAAGCTTTTGAGAACAAAAAAAGATAATTAAAAAAAAAAGAAAAACGAAAAACATTAAAAATTGAACATTTTAAAACAAGGAAAATTGGATTTTAATAATCCAAGTTATTACCAATTGGCCAATATTAATCCCAAATTCTCAAAATTGGCCTACATTAATCCCAATTATTATGGTGTTGGATTTCATTGGGCCCCCGTTAAGTTTTTCTTAACTCCGTTAGTTTTTTGCTGACGTGGCAGCCACGTGGCTTTTATTAATCAGTGCCACGTCAGCAAAAAACTAACGGAGTTAAGGAAAACTTAACGGGGGTCCAATGAAATCCAACACCTTAATAATTGGGATTAATGTAGGCCAATTTTGAAATTAGGATTAATATTGGCCAATTGGTAATAACTTGGATTATTAAAATCCAATTTTCCTTAAAACAATGAGTTTTAAAAATCAATGAGTTTAAAACTCAATAAACTCAATAAAACTCAGTGTTGCGTTTAAAACTCATTATTTTAAAACTCATTGTCTTAAAATGTTCGATTTTTAATGTTTTTTATTTTTTTAATTTTTTTTTTTTGGTTCTTAAAAGCGTATCGTAATAAAAAAAATCAAATTTACAACACTGGGTTTTATTTTTAATGAGTTTTATAGGGGTCTACGGGGTCTACAAAATTTAAGGGGTCTACACGGAACCCTTCCCTATATATATATATATATATATATATATATATATATATATATATATATATATATATATAGGAGATTGATATAATGAAAACCACTTTGAGTTGGAAAAACCGTGGAAACTACCACAAAACGATTTTTTTTTCTTTAAATTTTTTGTAGTGATTATATGCGTTAATACAAGCCCTATGGTGAAAAAAAATCAAAAAAACGCCTAGTAGTTTTTTTTTTTAAATTCCGAAATCTGACGTTACGTCATGTTACATATGTAACATTTGCCTGTTACATATGTAAAATGTCTTGTTACATATGTAACAAAATCTGTAAATAATTTTTAAAAAAAAAATCTCTAGGCACTTATTTATTTTTCTTTTATCAAAACCATAAAAAATGAATGTAGAATCTATAAAAAAATACATCTAAAAAAAACAAATTATGAACGTCTTTTTTGGCCGGTTAACTTCTTTTTGCAAAAAAATCGGTTCTTAAATATATTTTTTTTAAATTTACTCGACGTTTTTTTATTATTTTTCATAAAGGGTGTTTTTTTAAGTTAGAGAGTCACCATAAAAAAATCGGAACAAAAAAACGAAATTTTTAGCTTAGTTTTCACGGTTTTTCCAACTCGGAGAGGTTTTCATTTTATCCTTCTCCATATATATATATATATATATATATATATATATATATATATATATATATAGGATAAGGATCATTTGAGAACCAAATAGTTTTGAGAACTTTTAAGCACCATTTTTAGCCACAAATTATATATATATATATATATACATATATCTATATATACATATATATATATATATAGAGAGAGAGAGAGAGAGAGAGTTTAGTGAGAACCCACTTTTGTTCTGAAAACCCTGTTTTTACATATGTAAAAAATAAAAATAAAAATTGTTTTTATTTTTGAGATGGATTCTACATACATTTTTATTAGTTTTGGTGAAAAAAAAAACCGCCTAGCAAATTTTTTTATAAATTAGTTTTTTTTTTAACTTTTTCCCTTTTTTATATATGTAAATCACCCAGTTTTTTTCTTATACATATATAAACTAGTCAGTGACCCGGGTATATACCCGAGACTCCGATATAAAAAACATGAAATGTAATATAGAATTAAACTAAATTGGTGGTTAAAGAACTAAGTAACTTGGTAAAAAGTGTTGATTAGTATTCAATCAATGATCAATCCAAAACAAAGAAATACAAAACATGCAGTCAATGAAATTATAGGGCACAAAAAGTATGAATCAACCCAAGTGCACCAGAACTGTTTCATATGGCACACAACTACTATGTTTTGACTTTTGAGATGCAGCCCTAGCCTCAGGTACCCATTTGCAACTTGTAGTGAATGAACTTATATTAGACCTAAAAATACTATAATTTTTACACCTCACTCTTAAAGATTGATTTATGCTTTAAATTAGTTGGTCTAAAAGGAAAAATGTACCATAGACCATGGTCTCCCATTTCTGCAACCGAATCAAGAAACAAGCAAATTCATATTACAGACCAAAAATTCAAGTTATAAATAACATGATATTTCATTTTATCTAATCTATTAATAGATATTGTAACCTTCTTTTTTATAGTTAGACGTCATTTGTTGGATGATTAGCAAGAGAACCCATGAAGAATTTCAAATGACTTTTTATATGGAACTCTAAACCTGTTTCTCAGAATGGGAACATCCAATGAACAGTTATATGCATAAGCCTCTCACTTCAGTTAGGAAGTTTCTGCAATTGAACATCAAAACCCATCATCTTCATATACTTCAAAAATAATCTACTACTATGGTAAATTTTATTGAATTATAGAAATTAAATAAAACAAATAAGTTTTAAAGTAAAAGAAATAGATGTTTAAAAAGAAACAAATTGATCATTCTTACCCTTAGCATAGAGTTTACTATTGCATTGGAAGTCGATGATAGTTGAGAACAATTAAAAAGAAAACATTAACATGACATATATATTCTACTAGGTTTGTAACCCGTGTACTACACGGGGTAGTGCGAAATCAATTAAACATGAACATCACATAAAGAATGTTGTACAGTAAATTCGTTATGTAAATTTGACTTTTCATTTAAAAACTTTGTAAGAATAAAAAAGAAGTGACTATAATTAGATAGAGAAGAATCGTAAATGAGGTTGACATGATCGGACAAGACATATCATAATGTGTTTGATGTTATTGTAAACATGTTTTCAAAGGATATGAATTATATTGATTATTGAACATGTTACATGTAGAGCAGACCCATTTATGCCCATGTCTATATATACACATACACGTTTACGAACGTATATTTCTTGACAGGGGTATCTTTGTGAAGATCCTACTAATACAAAACTTTTCATTAAATGATAAAATGAGAGATTAAGGTGTTTTTCCGGCTATTCGTGTATGGCTTCGGGAGAACTGAATTTTGTTTACTCGAGCTCTTAAACGTCCAACTTGAAAAACTTTCTATTAAACGTCCAACTTGAAAAACTTTCTACTGAACCTTGGTATGAAGAAATGCCCATTACACAAATGAATTTACATACACATAGTAATAGAGATGATCAAGATCTTAAACACATGAACTCATAACCTTACACACACTTGAGTCTTGACCATACATACATAGAACCTCTTGTCTAATTGCCAACCCTTTGTTTTAATATTACTGTGTCATTCTTTTCTTTCCATTCCATAAGCAAATAATCTGAAGCCATCATAGTTTAAATAATGATATGTGGTCATATGGTCTATGTTTTGAACCATTGATTTAAAAGCTTTCAAAACCAATAATCAACAATTTGAAACGAAAATCAATCTAAATACGGGATAATTTGTTGAAAATTGATACTTAATATACTATACATAATAATTTAAGTGTAAAAGCTTTCAAAGCCATCATAGTATATACTCTGAAGAAAATGAAAAAACTGCATAATTCGTTACTAAATAAGGTAGTTAATAAATGTATGTGTATCATAGAAAAAAATATTACTACCATAATAATAGAAACTTAGAATAAAAACTATGTAGGAGGTTATATGTATTGACAAAGACTCCTGACTTCCCACACATTTGACCCACTCCTCTTTCAGCCATTTTACATTTGATCACATAATGATAAAATACAAGCGAGATCGACCCGTAAACAAAATATATTAACATAAACAAAATATTTGTTGGAGTTCAATACTACTACCTTAAAGTTTGTGTAAAAATCTGGATTCAATACTACTACCTTAAAGTTTGGAGTTCAATATTTGTTGGAGTTCAATACTATTACCTTAAAGTTTGTGTAAAAATCTGGATTCTTCAATTTGACACACTAATTGCTTATAAAAAGTTAAGTTTCTTGGGCCAGAACAATTTTGGATCCTCATCCATAAAAATTACCCTTTCTGACCCATTAATCAAACCCACCCATTTTTCATCTTCTTAACATTCTAATGAGTAGCCTAAACTTCAATAATAATATTGTAATAAAGCAAAGAGTAAGTTGGAAAGGTAAAAATGAAGCTACTGATAGGACCTTGGTAGTCGGAGAAAGAAATCATAATTCTTTTATGTAAAATTATGATTCTTTTAAATGGCATTTGTGCATGAATGTCCATACCTCATCCATGTTATAATTGTCACCAGGTCCACCATCAGGATTATTACACGTGGCAATATTAATGCATCTAAATGAAAATGACCATAAATTGGGTTTTTTTTTACACTATTAAAAGTTACAGCATGGCAAAACAATTTGGCCCTTAACTACAATAAAAAAAGATCATACAGGAGATTTCATAACTCGTATACCATTACAGCCTTTAAAATCACACGCCGGGACTATGCACTTGTGGGACAAAAAAAACTCCTACTTATGGATGCCACATAAGATTACTAAAAGAATTATTGAAAAATATTTTTTTTTAAATGAAGGTTCAACTCGTTATCATAGTAAAAGCATTGCATGATGATGCATTTAACTCTGCAACCCACCCCATTATCATCAAGTTAATTTCTTAAACAAAAACACTTATTCTCTTTTGATATGGTTAAATGTTATGATCAAATGAAGCGCCACATAGAAAACCATGATAGCTACTAAATGAATCAAATTACACATTTATGTCACATAAGATGTATGGCAAATGTGTATAAATTAGACATGTAATGCTTCGATTATGGTGTTCATTTCACATAATTTACAAACTGTGTCATGCCTTTTTGTAAGAGCATAACATGTATACAAACCAATTGCTTAATTGTCAAGCCATATTTTTAAACTTAATATGCAATTAACAGTGACCATTAATTTATCTCATACAACATTTTGTAATATAAGCAAATAAACAAAATCTCTACACAAACCCAACAAATTATACAGAAATCGATTTGCAATGAAAATCTAGAAACACAAAATTGATTGTATATTCAGTTTTGGTCCATAATCAAAGTCATCAAAGCAAATTGAACCAAATTGCTGCTTCTTCTGACTATGTTGTAAATGAGTCAATTAGGGGCAAAAAGTGGTTTTATCCTCCTTTTGAAACTGTCTAGTGGTAGATACAATGAGATGTATAATAAGAACTCAGAGTATAGATTAAATCCGTGTAAAAAGCATGTCACATAATTTATAATACACAAACATAACACTAAAAAATGCAAAATAAAGAAGTGATATTAGTGTTTTCCTCACCTTGAAGACAAGCCGATCCATACTTTGTTCCATAACAGTGAATATAGTGAAGATAGAAGCTTATCTTCAAGCCGATTTTACACATTGGGTTTTCATCCTACATTTAACACGAGGAACACAATCGGTTATTTAAACCCATATTCAAATAAAAAATATCAGTTATTTAAACACATTGGGTTCTCAATAGGTGCCTTGTCACGAATAATGAATTTGATTTCTATAACATAGATTAGGGTTAGGGCGCAAAATCAAGGATGATGTTGTAAACGATACCTGGTGTAGAAACCCCAAAACTGAGAAACACATCAAGAACTTGCAGGTTCAAGAGACTAAATATAGGTTTGAGGCAAAGAACGATCTTTTTGCGACGATTGCAATCCCAAGTTAAAGGTTGTGATTGAACTGCCATTTTTGCGAACCGAAATATACATGGGATGCGATTGACATTCCAACTAATTGAAGAGAGAGATACAAATTCAATGCGTGCGTTTAAGATAGGAAAAAGGAAAAGGAGCTTTAGGATAGAGGCAATTTGGCGGCAATGAGAGACTGAGAGAGCTCTAGGAAAGAGACACGTGTAAAATTATATCTTCACTTATTAAAGTAGTAGATTTATGTACCTTTGTTTATATAAGAATCACCCTATAAATAAGTAAGATATCAAAACATTACTATTAATGTGCACTTAACGATTACATTGACTTTGATTATTAATCCCCAACTAAAAAATAGCTAAAAGTTCACTATCAATAATGAACTTTCCACATAATCATATTAGTCACTTTGAATAAACATCATTTCAAAATAGTAAAAGGTTGACTTTGTAAAGTCAAATTCAGTAATTTATGGATGTATAATCAGAGCATGACTATCTTAATCAGCCTATTTTGGACTTACAAGTGACTAAATATGCTGATCAATTTATGCACCATGCATACAAAAGACATCTAAACATAAGCTTAACGTCTTTCTTTTTGACAGTGAGCTAATCTAAAATTTTAAAACATTTTAATAAGAAATAATAATCAAAGTACCTTCAGTACAATTTCTATAATGATACATTCATTGTGTGTACCTGAAACAAAAAGATGATTAATATACTATTAAGGAAGATGGATAATCATAAAGTAGATATAAACTAATTGTGAAAGTTTATAGAAGTAAAAAAGCAAATATTAATCATTAATTTTTGCAATACAACATAGACATACTCTCAACATAAAGCAAAACAAAACATATGGGGTGTAAACCGAAACACACTGATAAACCCCACAAACAATGCATACTAAGCATATTAAGAAGATCAACACGTTACCTAAATGTAAATCATTTATGAGCAATACATACACATATTCTAAGAAAAAAACCAAAGAATGAAATTTTTTTTTTTAATTTTGTATGAAACAGGAAAACATACACACTAAATACTATAAGACCGGGTGATATTAAATGTACATATTCATTTAAAAGTTTATAAAGGGATTCAACTCATAGGCAATAAACATATCTAGTAGAATACTATGAATCCATACACGATTTCAACAATTTAAACAGAGTTAAAGAGTAGGGGCTTTGAGAGCGAAGGTTTGTCACATCTGAATGTTAAGGATAGTTACCGAGAGTTAAAATATGCATTTTGTAATAATACTATAAAAACATATTTTTTTTCTATATCGAAAGAATATTTGTAAACTCTGCATATATGAATAACTGTAACAAAAGTTTTGAACATAAATAATCTGTGGCAAAATTTACATAAATGAATCCAGCAATGGTGATAATCAATTGAAATGTGCAAAAGCAAGAAATATGTCAAATTCACAAGGATTGCAGAAGAGATTTGCGGAAGACCATGGTAAAAAGAACATACAATATGAAGCTAAGGGCATGAGGTATACCTCATGTTAACTTAACATGTTAACATGCCACATAGGCGCCACATCACCTTTAACACCACATTGGAAAGTTTAACATGAGTGGGGGATACTCCATGTGGTGTTAACATAGGCCCAACGTTCGAAAAAGTATCCGTTGCCAACGTTCCTACCATTTTAACGCCCGTTGAGAAGTTGGCGTGGGGCTTTGGCGGCGCCATATAACGGCAGGGGGGGGGCGGTGTTGGCGCCACTTAGCGCCGCCATATACCCCTATGGCGCCGGTATACCGGGTGCACTAAAATATACCAATACAAATAAATACAGAAAAGGGAGGACATGAAACATAATACATCTTCGATGAGTTAATATTTTCAAATAAAATTTAAATCAAAGTTGGACAAACAAAAAATATTATATAGGTATTTTACTAAAATTCCCAGGTTTCCCGGATGAAGAGCGATAACATGAATTATCTGTGAATGAAATATACCCATGAGGAAATTAGGGTTCTTGAATTCCAAGAACTTTCTGATGATTAACATCAAAAATCAATGTAATAACATGAATTACCTATGAATAAAGAATATACCCATAAGGATAATAGGGTTCTTGAATCCAAGAACGTTAAAGACCCTACCGACATGTTCCTGTTGGTCTCAAAGCCTGCTATTTCACCAAATAAAGTCAAAAACACCCAAATCCAAATACATACATCCCTAACACCTGCAATTATGTACAAAATAATAATGGCAATTGATTCAATAGATCTTTGAAGATAAAATACGGGGGAAGGGGATTGTAAACACTCGAATTAACGACCAGAAACATTAATAGACGGCGCTTGATAAGAAGCATACCTGAGCTCATGAAGCTCTATATGAGCAACACGATATTGACATCTTAGGAAATAATGTTTGCGGATTGCAACCTCCTCAATGAGCAGTTTCGCGTAGGGCAGCAGCAGCGATGACTACCAGAAGGCGATGAAAGGAGCCAGGCGATTAGGGTTAAGAATGACATTCTTCACAACAATAAGGTTATATATGTTGGGTTTAACAAAAAAACGGATCGTTTGAATGGGTCACAAATCCGCGAGGGTTTTTATTTTTTTGTTTAATTTTTTTAATCGTAAATTTTGAGAAATTGACACATAGGCACTTGCTTAGGTGGCTTGATTTTAAGAAAGCACTAATCCTAGGTGGCATACCTTAAAATGTGCCACCTGGACAGCAAAAGCTTGTGTTTATTATAGGTATAGACTTGTGTTTATTATAGGTATAGATAGATAGATAGATTCACCAGGTTTTTTTTTTACATATGTAAATTTCCGAGAACGGGAAACAAGTATTTTTTATCGGATTTTTTTTTAAAGAAAAACTATCCATGATTTCTTAACCATTTTTTAGCCTTGAACTAAAAAATCGATGTTATACAATCTAGTATTTTTTTTTTATATATTTTTTTTCAACGGGACATTAGGGTTTTCAGGGTTTTCACATCTAAAGTAGGTTTTCAAAGGATCTCTCCCCTATATATATATATTTGTGTATATGTATATATATATATAGAGAGAGAGTATATATATATATAGAGAGAGTTAAATATGATTTGTGTCCCTGTGGTTTGGCGATTTCAAACCTTTGAGTCCATTTTCCAGATTATTAACAAATTTCGCCTCATGGTAACATTTTTTTGTCATTTGAGTCCCTAGGAATAACGGAGTTAAAATTTTTAATTAAGTAGAGGGGCATTTAAATCAATTTACCATGAGGGACTACTTATGTAACTTTATAGGTTCTTAAAAGTAGAAGGACTATTTTTGCAATTACCTATAAATATTAAAACTTTATAAAAATATTAAAAATAATTTTTTTTTTCTTTTTCTCTGAGCCGCCACCACCACTTGGTAAAGAACGACGAAGATTGTTGGTTCCCAAAATCCAATTGCAATTTCAGGAACCAAAAAGGGTACAATCCTCAGTCGTTAATATGTGGAGAAATCCGATTTGAACCATCACCATGGCAACACCATTGTGATTCAAAGAATTATCCACCACCACCATCATCGATACTACCGGTTCTGGTTTATTAGCTGTTGTTTCATCACCACCACCACCATCTATTCATCAACACCACCATCATCAATTCTACCGCATCTGGTTTATTAGGCCGAGCGACGGTGGTGGAGATTAACTCGGTGGCAGACGGATGGTCATTTAACGTCGCTAGCGGCGGCGACAGTGGTGGAGCTAATTTGTGAAGAAGAATGGGCTTCTTCAACAGAGTTCAACTTGGAGATGGGTGAATCAGGCTGAGAAATCAAAGATCGCCTGTGACGATATCGTCGCCGGCGATGGCTAGATTAGCAACCGAGACATTGGAGGTAGAGTTACTGAAATGTCGGAGGTGGATCTCACTTTTTTTTAATGTTTTTGTAAGAAGTTTTTGATCGGAGAGGTAACGGAGGTCGATTGACGAGGGGGGGGGGGGGGGATTCTTCCAATCATTTACCTACCGGATTTAAGCTCCGATGGTCTGCAACCATCGCAGTGGTGACCGCAGGAGGATTTGATCGGAGTTGGTAGCGGTGACCACAGGGGGATTTGATCGGAGATGGTGGGGGAGAGACTGTCGTTAGGTTTTTAGGAAGAGAGAGGGGAAGGTAGAATATATAATTTTTTTTTAATAAATTACATAAACATCCCCTTGATCTTGGTAATTTATATAACTAGTCATTTACATATAAAGCGACTGAAATACACCTTCCACTTAACAGAAAAAATCTAACTCCGTTAGGCCCAGGGACTCAATTGACAACGGAATGAAAACTTGGGGTTTGATTTGTTAAGAAAAGCAACCATAAGACGAGATTTGTTAAAAAATTGAAAAATGAACTCAAATGGTTAAAATATGCTAACCCCAGGGACGCAAATCGTATTTAACTCATATATATATATATATATATATATATATATATATATATATATATATATATGTAGGGAGAAGATCATTTGAGAACTAATTGGGTTTGAGAACTTTTGAGAACTTTTGAGAACCATTCTGAGCCACTGGTTTATATATATGGAAAACCCCTCATGAATTTGAGTGGTCCCCCTGAAAATTAGTGGCCCAAAATGGTTCTCAAAAGTTCTCAAAACTAATTGGTTCTCATTTGAACCTAACCCTATATATATATATATATATATATATATAGGGAAATGATCATGCGAAAACGCATATATTTTGCGAAAACACGAAAACCATCTTAAAACCAACATACTTTTTTCATACGTTAATATATTTTTTAAAAATTTTCACCAAAAGTCATATAATTATGTTATTTTCAATTCTATAAAAACAAAAAATAAAAAGTTAACGTTTTTTTATTTTTTATTTTTTTCTGTGATACACATGTTATATATATATATATATATATATATATATATATATATATATATATATATATAGGGGTTGGAATGGTTAATAACTCAAGCTTAATGAAATAACCAAATAACTATGATCCATTGGTTGAAAAAATTCTGGATACACAAGATCTTGCCACATGTCCACCTTTTTTTTTTAATAAAAAAGGGCAAAATAGTCTTTCTACACAACCATATAAAACACCCCCTTCATTTTTAAAACCCTATAACTTTTTTATACTTTGTCGGATTTTTATAAAAATTACACCATTAATCTCGTCGTATTTTTATCTTTAATTCCATTATAGTCTCGAGTTTTTTTATTACCGTTTTCTCGGACATACATACAAAATAGCACTGGTGTTATACGTATAAACACTGATGCTACTACTTAGGTACAACTATATATGCATATATTACAACTTACATTGATGCTACTATGGTCGATAAATACAACTTATCTCAAATATTAGAACCACTAGCACTAGTGTTACATATATAAAATTAGTGTCTTAACTAATAACAATGGTGTAGTCGTCAGCAATACTGATGCTTCTACTTACAATCACCAAATATACAACTGAATATGCGAATATTACAAATCGCAAAGCACCAAGATTTTACAAAACGAGTATACTAAAATCATTAGAAAATTACAAATATGTCAGAGATCAAGCTCCATCAATTCGAGCATAAAATCTTGACATACACCCAATTTTACTTACCCCCTTGGCGAACACCATTTTGTGAACCATCAATAAACCTAGAAGCAAAAATCTTTTGTGAACACTCCTTATGAACACCATTAACCCAGATGCTCAAAAACATCATATAAAGTACAATATTTGCATTACTTAATAAAGAACAAGAACAAGAACACGTGGAGCTTGAACTCGATGTTACAAATAAACCTGTGAGTATGCATCCATGATTAAATCAACTCAAAATTCACAAAATTTAAAGCAACTCAAATATGACAAAATGGTTAAAAAATACCATGAAATTTACAAGTAAGCCTATTTGTTTTTGGGGGAATAAAAAATCACAAAATTTACAAATAAACCTGTTAGCATCCATTCTCGATTAAATCAACTCAAAAATCATGAAATCTACTTAAAAATTACAAATACCAAAAACTCAACTTACAAGTGCAGACCTGTGAGCATCCATTCACGATTAAACGCTTCTATGCTTCTATTATGAATCGCATCCTCGATTCAGATCTTGACGGCGATGATGGAGTAGTTCCATTGTGTTCAGTTGTTTCACCCCTAAGTTCATGTCCATGATTGGCAACTGAGGCAAGAACGAAGGCGGTAACAGTAGGAGAACTGAGGCGGTCGATGATGGAGATCGGAGAGGGGCGGGGCGGGGGGGGGGGGGGAGAGAAACTCTAGAAATCGACGAAGATAAGCAGGTCGGTGACGGAAATTGATGGAGACCGGTGATGGAGATAAGTAGGTCGGTGAAGAAAATTGGTGGCGATCGGTGACTGAGATGATGCAGGTGGTGCGAAGGAGGAGGAGGGTTGATTTGGCGGTGTGGTTGAATCTGGTGGAAAATGGTGGTCAAATGGAGGTGTAGGTGATTTTAATGGGGTATTTTGGGGGAAATTACCAAGTTACCCCTGGTTTATCTCCAGCCACACAAAAATAAATCTAAGACCATTTAAGCCACAAAAATCTCTGCAAGAGATTGAACGTTGGATTAAACCCAATATCAAATAAGAGCCCTTAGATGATGGTTATTTAGTTATTACAATAAGGGAGGGTTAATTTTGATTCCCATCCCTATATATATATATATATATATATATATATATATATATAGGGAGAGATCATTTGAGAACCATTCTGTGCCACAAGTTATATATAAGGAAATCTCCCCCATGAATTTGAATGCTTCCCCCAAAAAAATTAGTGGCTCAGAATGGTTCTCAAAAGTTCTCAAAGAAAAAAGTTCTCATTTTAACCTAACCCTATATATATATATATATATAGGGAAATGATCATGCGAAAACGCATATATTTTGCGAAAACACGAAAACCATCTTAAAACCAACATACTTTTTCATACGTTAATATATTTTTTAAAATTTTTCACCAAAAGTCATATAATTATGTTATCTTTAATTCTATAAAAACAAAAAATAAAAAGTTAACGTTTTTTTATTTTTTATTTTTTTCTGTGATACACATGTGTACCACAAAAAAAAAACTCATACTTTAGTATGAGTTAATATTTGTTTTCTCTAAGACGCACCATATGTGTTATATTTCTGTTTTTTTTTTTTGTGTTTTTTTAATGATACACATGTGTATCACACCAATAAAAACCCTCATATATGTGGTATACATTACTAGTTTTAAAAGGAAATTGCACCATAAGTCTTATAGTTATGTTATCTTTATATCTAATGAAAAAAATAACACACAACTTTTTTTAATTATATGTTGCACATGTGCACTATGTTTCATTATCATTAGTACCATAAATGTTTTAGTGTTTTTAATATGTTTTTAACATAAGAAGTGTTTTTACACATGATAATTCGTTTTTGTGCAGTAGTAATGATGATGATACACATGTGTATCACACGAAAAAAAAACCGTTAATTTTTTTAATATTTGTTTCCAGAATTGAAGATAACGTAATTCTAAGACATTTGGCGCCAATTTTATGAAAAAACATTAACGTATGAAGAAGTTATGTATGTTTTAATATTTGTTTTCGTGTTTTCGCAATATAAAGGGTTTTCGCAGGATCATTTTCCCTATATATATATGGTTTTGAGAACTTTTGAGAACCATTCTAGTCACTAGTTTATATATATGGAACCCCCCCCCCCCCCTCCATGAATTATAGTGGTCTCCATCTGAAATTAGTGGTTGATATTTGGTTCTCAAAAGTTCTCATGTGAACCTAACCCTATATATATATATATCTATTACTATATATAATATATATTGCTCAAAAGGGTAATTTAGTCATAAAATTTCCTTAATCTTAAGACGCGTACAAATATTTATGCAAATTGTACAAGTGTTTGAAGCATCAATTATAAACCTTCAAACTTAAAAAGTAACAACCCGTTCAAAACATAAGGTTAATATGGGTATTAACCAAATTTGCTATCCCTGGCACGCATCACTGCCTTCGAGAGCTCCCAGAGCCGCCTTCGTTATCCACACTAGTTCATCATCTCTCCCTTCGATTGGGCTATAGAATCGGCTTCATCATCGTCGTTCGTTCTATGGAAGGCCAGATCGCCAATCCTTCAAATCTCCATTTCCAATCAATAAATCTACACCCATTGTCCATTTCCAATCGACGATTCACTCTCTCATCTCATGCTTAACCCTGAAGATTCAAACGACGTTTAAAATCAAAATCTCCATTGATATCAACACATCTCAACACGTCAGATCGATTCAATTTCATAGCGGTTTCCTCTTCGCATCATGCGATGGGATTTGGTATCTTTTTTTCTTGGGTTTATGTTCTTCTTCTATATCGATTTTATACTACGTTTGAATCGTGTTCTGATCTGTCTTCTTGCAGACTTCATTCCAAGTTAATTTCTCTGGAGAGTTTTATCGGATTTGGTACATTTTATCCTTCGATTTATGTTCTTCAGTAGATCGATTATGTGTTTCGTTTCAATTGTGATTGTGTGCTTCGTTTGAATCGTGTTCTCTATCTTCTCGCAGACTTCGTTCGAAGTTATTTCTCTCAGGTACGAAATATAATTTTAGTTTTGCAATTCACATGAAAAAGAAATATGCAATTACCAGTTTTACACATTTTGATATGTTCTTGCCGTGAAATCTTCATACTTCCGATCTGTTCTTGCCCTGAAATGTTCTTCTGAATCGAGATATTAGTCTTGACAATTTTTTGTGGGTCTTTGTTGAAAAGCAAGGTTGGGTGATAATAATGACACCACTGTGATATTATTGATTAATATGTTATTTCACCATAATTTAAATATTGTATACCCTTTCAGATTTCTTAATCATGATGATCTTATATTCTATTCTATTCATCAGCTTTATATAATAGGTTTTGGGCTTGCTAAAAGATATCTTGATGCAACAACCAACCGGCATAATCTTTACAGGTATCCTAGCTTTTCAGCTTAAACACCATTGATTTAATTTAGTTATTATTTATATAATAGGTTTTGGGCTTGCTAAAAGATATCTGGAAGCATTTGGTTGTATACAGATCGGAATCCTTGCTCTTGGTTTGTATAGTTGATTGCCAATTTTCAAGATCTTTAAAAATATATATTATTGCTATGTTTTATAGAAAGTGTGTAGTTGATTTCTAAAATCAATTACATAGAAATCAACTACAAAAATGAATGAGTATCATAAGAAAACTTAGAACCAAATGAATGAGCATCATAAGAAAACTTAAAAGAGATTATAAAGTAGCATACTTAAAATAATAGAGTAAATTATGGATTGCGTCCCTGTGGTTTGTAATCCTTTATGAATTGAGTCCAAAGATTAAGAAATTTTCGTCTGGAAGTCTGAGGTTTGTAATCCATTGCTATTTGAGTCCTTCTGACTAACAGAGTTAATTTTTTCTGTTAAGTCAAAGGGCATTTCAGTCATTATACACCTAAGGGGCTTGTTATGTAAATTTAATAGTTATATATATATATATAATATTTAATATGTTATTTAATATATTAATATATATATATATATATATATATATATATATATCATAATAAAAACAAAAATGAGAAAGAGAATGAATGAATGAGATAGCAGCGCCATTCTCGACCCTCCAAGCTGTCTTCTCCGATTAAATCGCCGGCGACCCCCTGCCGGCAATTCTTCTCCACCATCCCCTGTTTCCGTTGTTTCTTCTTCGCCGCCGCCACCAGGTCGATCTCCGCCGCTGCCAAGAGACGTTTCTGTCAGTCCTCCAGTGACGTCATCGCCCCATGGTGAGCTTACAAGGGGAGTTTCGATACGTCATCGGCCCATGGTGATTTTAACACACGCAGAGCTCTGCATTTGTGAAATTGGGTTTTAGAAATTGAAGAATCAAACGAACAATTGGCAACGGAGGGTTAGGAGGGTTACCTTAACGTAATTAATATTAGGGTTTAGGTTTAGAGTAGAGAAATTAACTCACCTGTTTTTTTGTTTTTTTTTGTTTTGATGGAGTAGATTCGATTGCGTTTGAGTAGGAACAAAAGAAACTACGAGGGTTATAGACCGGAATAGATCCGTCGGCGACCTATTCCGCAGCTCCGGCGACCCCGTTTGTCGCAACTCCAGGGAGACGGTTCCAACGACGGGGTGCGGTGGTTAACCCAGTGAGTGGGAGGGTGGTGGAGGATGGTTTAGGAGGTTGGGGAGCCGACGGCGAGATGCAGAGCCGGTCTCCTCCTCCTCTTAAATAATGTGTTTAATATATAAAATAGGTCCCTGCACTTTATATATATTATAAAAATAGTCCCTGCATCTAAATAGTGTTATTAATTTAAATAACATGTCCCTGAGATATAAAATGACTAATATGCCCTTCCATTTAACAGAAAATTTTAACTCTGTTAGGCCCAGGGATTCAAATAGCAATGGATTACAAACCTCAGACTTCCAGACGAAAATTTCTTAACCTTTGGACTCAATTCATAAACGATTACAAATCACAGGGACGCAATCCATAATTTACTCAAAATAATATCTAATTTTGACAGAGTGATTTGCAATGTTTTAAGCTACCGGAGATAGTGCAGTAGTGCTCTTTTGTTTGTTGTTTATGGACTTGTTGAGAGTCTAAGACTAAAATTGTCTTCAAATTTGTTTTTGAAAAGTTTGTCTTTAAGTTTGTTCAGTTGGGTTGGGTAACATGTAGTAAGAGAGTGGGTTGAATGAGTTTTTAGAATGAGTTGACCCAGTAACAGATTATTATCCACTTTAAGTCTTAATAAAATTTAACATGCTAAATATGACTACAAAACATGTCACTACAAAAATAATTTGATTTCAGTTTATTAGAACTATTTAGAAGGTTTTGAGGCATTTGGGATTTTGAACACACTGGAACCTATTTGACATTTCAACAAAGGTTAAAATTACTATTTTTAATGTATATGGCTGAAATTTTAGATCCACAATGGGATGCACTGGTCCAAAGTAAGTGGTTACTAGGTTTGCACTGGTGGTATGTTTGGCGCAAAGGTGGATGATGTGTATTTATTTTGATTATTGTAGAGCTAATGAAGCCAATATTGCTTTTGACAAGTTGGTTGATGTTGACCCAAAAGCACTCATATCATTTTTTGAAGGAAAGTAAGTACTCATTTTTTGTGTTAATTTTAATGTTGTTTTAATAATGGGTCAAGAGCGGGTGGATTTGCATGGCACATATCTTTGTTAACAGGTTGGTTAGCCTAAAAAATAAGGCTTTGTTCTGCAAGTATCATACGTTTGTATTCATTTAATAAACGCTAAGCACATATAGAATAAATTCTAGCTTTTATTAAACATGATTTATGGTTGCTGTTCTGGTAATAAAGATATCAAAACATGCAGGTTTTGACAGTGATTAGGGGTTTGATAAATTTGTTTTGAACACCAAATAATATTTACTAAAGGTAGAAAGAGATGTCGGTTAGTGGTTTGTACGTGTCCTTTATAGTTGCTACTTTAAATTGAAACTAATTACATTAATCACATAAAGGTTGTTGTGTGTTCTGTTTTAGTTATTCAATATTTTGTTGTTTACCATTTTGTTGCTTTTGTAAAGAGATTCGATACCGGTATTTTAAGTTGTGGACACATTACATGGCATGATCTATTTTTTATGTGACTATTTTGCAAGGTTGAGGATTGAGCTGATGTGAATGCCATGAAATCACATGTTATGGTATATTGTGTTTTATTTCCTCTGCTGTGTGCTTTCAAGGTATGGCTCTTCCATCGCTACTAATCGTGGCTCTTTGCATTTTCCTTCTATGATGACAATTATACAATGTATCTTGGTAGAACTGTATGCACCACTATGAATGGGGGGATACATGCTATATTTGCATTATTTTTTTTAGTCAAGTTAAATAACACTTGAAAAAAAATGAAAAAATGAATTTTAATAATACAAGTTTTACCTAATTGGCCAATAATAATACGAGTCTCAATATTTCCTCACAGTAATACCAGTTTTATATGTATTGGATTATAACGATACACTGTTAGTTTTCTACTAACGGTGTTAGTATGTTGCATATGTGGCGGATGACGTGGACTCTTTTCCCTCCTACGTGGCAACAGACAAACACCGCCACGTATGCATACAGACTAACACCGTTAGTTGAAAACTAACGATGTATTGTTATAATCCAAGACATATAAAACTAGTATTAATGTGAGGAAATTTTGAAACACGTATTATTATTGGCCAATTAGGTAAAACTTATATTATTAAAATCCATTTTCCCAAAAAAATAGCCAAAACTCCAAACCAATTTAAGTAACATTTCAACTAAACTCAATCCAAAAAGCAAGAAAAAATAACACAAATGCAGCATGTATCCCTGTTCATAGTGGTGCTGCAAAGGTACCAAGGAAACACAACCGAGATTCACAAGGTACAATTATTAGTAAGATTGAAATCATCATAAAAAAATATAGTTGTATTTTGACTTATGAGTCAACTTTCATATCAGCCCTTCATTGAAACATACTCGAAATCCACCACCAATGAACTTTATAACATTAGAAATATATTCAGCCCCAAAAAATTACCACATGACAAAACTCACTCCAAAATTATTCCAAGTGCTATAAATACATGTATATTACCTTTCAATTAAACCACTAACCTATTTTCATTTACATTTTAATTGTACTTGCTTGCAGATTCTGCAGAAGCTTCAGTAACATAAACATGTATTTCCAAGAGTTAAAACAAGCATTTCCTAGAAATTAAAGGAGAAGCAAGAATGGCGTAGATTGAAGTGTCTTCACTGCCCAAAAAAAGTTCTCATGAAACTTATGTAAATGGGTAAACAAAATCACACCTGATAAAAACTTATGACATATTTTGTAGGATTATGAGGTAGTAGCCTATGGCAGCTGAAGAAGCAAAAACACATCATATATATTTTGTAAATGGATTTGGTAACTGATGAGGATGGGTCATAATAGGGGATCCCAGATTTTACACCTTTAACTAGGTGTTTTTACTTAGATCTCTTGTACTAATCCTTTTCACTTGTAACCTTGATTCAATGGATGAAATATAACATGATCTCGCTTTTTCCTCTCCAATTCTCTTAATCTCTCTCTAATCATTAAAGGATTGAATCTTACCTCTACGGTGGGATTTTATTCTTCATCAATTGGCGCCATCCGGTAGTTGACACGAACTTTGCTTTTCCTTTGGAGATTTAAGACGATTTTGGGGATGAATGAAGCTATGGTGTCTATGAAGAATATATTTGTTGAATTAACTTGATTCAAGCTCTTATGGTGATTTCTGAAAGGTAAGTTTCAGATCTATAATAATGAAGCTTCTTTCAGGTATGAATCCTTATGACTAATTGAAATTTCTTCATCTTGTTATTTGAATCCATTATTTAGATGAAGAACTTTTGCGTTCAAAAATTCCTTTTAGAAACTTGATCGAAGTTCTTTAAAATTTGAGATATTGTTTTAAACACAAACTCAATTTAAGTAGGTGTTTAATTATTTGTGATGATCATCTTCTTTTTCCGTTTTATTAAAAACAAAAAGAAGAGAGAGAAAGAAGATGTATATATCTTGTGCATTGCGTATGAACATATAGAACACAAAGTTCTTTAAATTATGATAACTTCCTCAATTCTTTATGAAATTCATATCTGAAAGTATCCTGATCATCGAAATCGAATTTCGATCAAGATGAGATGTGGTTTGAACTAGTTTGGTGATGATCTGGCGGATCAAGTATGAACACGGTTATGGCGACAAAGAACACGTTGAGATTTCGATTTAGATTTGAATAAATCACCGAATTAAGAATAGCACCAGATTTAGAACTAAGAATCGAGTGGAATATGATCAGTTTAGAGGTATAATTTCGAATTTTTGATGGTTTGAGATGAAGAACACGGTGCGAAAACAGAGATGGGGAACTCCTTCTATAGATCGATTTCAATCTCAGAATTGGATAGAACTTGAATTTGATTGTGTCATTAACATCGAAATTGAACACCAAATCGGGTGTGATAAGTTTTGTATCAAAGGTTTGAATGCTTAAAAATCCGCCATTGATGAACTCAACGAAGATGATGAACCAGACGGTTTTAATTACAAAATTAAAGATATATTTGTTTTCGAGATTGAAAAATAGTTCAGACAAGGTCCACTTTGGTGTGTTTTCATGACGATTTGAGGGTTCAGGAATAACGAGCACTTGGTGATGATGACGACGATGAACTCAGAGGATCGGATGAGGTTTAAACTCAATAGAATCTGAAATTGATAGCAATGATTTACTCAGAAGATCGGAATTTATGGTGTTCTTATGTTTGTGAATGTCCGAGTAGATGAACGGAAGAGGCCTAGGCTATGATCTGAATTGAGATTTTGAATTACAACTGTTCTTCACTCAAAATCAGAAACTGAAATGGAGCAGGATCAATTTAGAGGTGCAATTTTGGATTTCTTACGATTAGATCTGTGGAGCACAATGCTTAACGAACGAAGAAAAATGATGAATAAGAAACTTAAATTCAGAGACAAAAAATGGAATGAAACTTGAAATTGATTACTCCATCGTTCTCGACATCTAAAACCGAGCATACCTCGTTTAGGAACGATGAAATTTCATAGAGATTTGAAGATTCGAGTATGGGTGCGAACAGTGGCGAAGAAGACGATATGATTCAATTTTGATGGTCAGATCGAACTCTCGTGTGACAAAAAATGAAGAACAGAAAGTTAATCTTGAAGAACAAGTTTGACAATCTCAAATGAGATTGTTTGATTGAAAAGACCTCGCAAGAGGCATGAAGATCTGCTTACGAAGAGTCGGAAGTGGTAAGAGATCTCAAACGAGAGATCGTTTATGAATAAAAAGCCCTCGTAAGAGGCATGAAGACCCACTTCCGAAGTGTCGGAAGTGGTAAATGAAATCTCAAGTAAGATTGTTTGTGAGGAAAAGCCCTCGTAAGAGGCATGAAGACCCACTTCCGAAGTATCGGAAATGGTAAATGAAATCTCAAATGAGATTGTTTATGAAGAAATATTTTCATAAAAAGAAGAAGAAGTATGAGCACCTGCGTGTGCTCATGCATATGATCATTTCAAGAAGAGACTATGAATATGCACTTCCGAGTAAGTTATACTTGCATCGGAAGTGTCATGATGAGAACTCTCAAAAAGAATACTGAATGAAGGCTTCCGAGTAAGTTACACTTGCATCGGAAGTTTTACTATAAAGACTTCAATAAGAGGCTCATACGTTGATATGTTCATTTCCGAGTAAGCTATGCTTACACCGGTCGTGCTGTAACAATAAGACCTTCCTTCAGAAAAGGCATTGGTGATCTCATT
>JBCNJP010004154.1:0-68255 GCA_039602395.1 Deinandra increscens subsp. villosa
TAAGTGGCTGTCTTTGGCAGAATATTGGTACAATACCAATTACCACACTGCTCTTAAAACAACACCTTTCCAAGCATTGTATGGCTATCCAACTCCTATCCATGTTCCTTATGTTCATAGAGATTCTTCTGTAGCAGCCATTGATGATATGTTCACTGCCCGAGAACAAACCTTACAGCTACTGAAGGATTCCTTGTATAAGGCTCAGAATCGAATGGTGCAGCAGGCCAATAAACACAGAACTGATCGAACTTTTGAGGTGGGTACTTGGGTTTATCTGAAGTTGCATGCTTATACCCAGAATTCCTTGAGAACACTGAAGGATAATAAGTTGGGTCCTAAGTTTTTTGGTCCCTTTTTGATTGTTGAAAAGTTTGGTTCCAGTGCTTACCGTTTAGATTTACCTCCTGAGGCAGCTATACATCCAACATTTCATGTGTCTCTGCTTAAACAAGCCCCTGGTCCTCCTCAGACTGTTATTCCACTACCTACAGCTCCTAGATTCTCTCTCCAACCTGCTGCTATTTTGGATACTAGAATGGTTCGTCGCAGGAATCATGCTGCTGCTCAAGTCCTTGTGCATTGGAAAGGGAAAGCTGTGACAGATGCCACTTGGGAGTTTAAAGACGAGTTTCAGTTGAGATTTCCAGATTTTGCTTTTCTTTGACCATTCTTGAGGACAAGAATGCTGTTATGGGAGGGGTATTGATATGTTAATAAATGTTTTAGCTACTTTTATAATAATGTGATAGTTGAGGGACTATTCTTGTAAATACTAACTAACTCATCAGTGTCGTTATAACTGATGGTTAGCTGTTGAATGAAAATCACGCGACAGTTGAGATCTCTTCCCCTCTCTAAAATTCTTCCTCAAATTGTTGCTATCAGGTCTTCATGTTAGTGATGCGCTGTGTTGTTGTTTGGGGAATGGCCGGCTTATCCAGTTTTGGGCGGACAATTGGTTGGGGTTGGGCCGTTAAAGTCCTTCCTCCCTAATTTATTTAAAAGAGAGCAGTTTAAAGAGTGCTTAGTCTCTGACAGATTGTTTATGGTGGGGAATTCAGCAATTTTGAATGTGCCTTGGCTCCAGGAGGTTACTTATGTGGACACTAGTGAAGAGGTGAGAACCCTTAAATCCTTAGTGGAGGGGGTTTTTCTTAGGCTGGAAGAAGATTATTGGGGCTGGGTTATCTTTGTCGACGATGTCTACCCGACGGCGGTTGTTCACAAGACTATCGAAAAGGGGTTGCTTGGGGTGGAGGCTCCAAAGTTTCCTTGGCTCTCTTGGCTCCCCCTAAAAGTTTGCTCCTTTGCTTGGAGGACGGCTATGGGGAGAATTCCTTCAAAGGTTGGTTTGGCTTCGAGAGGGGGGTCTTTGAAGGTTGTTTGCTCGGTGTGCCTCCTTTCTGACGAGACTTCGGACCACCTCCTCTTTCAATGCTCTAAGGCAATCGATGTTTGGTCTAAGGTAGGGAGCTGGTGCCGCTGCTCCATGCTCTCGGTGTCATCGGCAGCTGAGGTGCTCACCTTTCACGAAGGGTGGCAAGGATCCAGGAAAGCAAAAAAGTGTTCCTCGGTATCATTCTTTCGATTATGTGGAGCATCCGGAAAGCGCGCAATAATCGTATCTTCAACAACAAAGTGGAAAGTGCAGATCATGTGCTTGATGTCATCAAGTCGGTGTCTTCTTTATGAATTTCTAATAGGGGGAGTATTAATTCTATCCAATGGGTAGATTGGTGTAATTTTCCTTTCCTTGATTTGTAATCTTTCCTCTAGCTCCTTGCTAATGGGTTTCTTTTTTCAATCGAATGGCTGTTTCTAAAAAAGATTTAAAAAAGTATCTCGTTGTAATTACTTTATATTTGTAATAATCTATAGATAAACTATAAAAGTAATTTATGTATTTTAACTGTTAAATTTTTTTACCTTTAAATAATTATGTTGTACGTTTTAAGACTATTTTAACTTTTTTGTTATGTTTTAAATATTGTTTTGAAATATTTCTATTATTTTATAAATCTGGCTCAAGAGGTTTGGTAAGACGTCTGGTTCGTTTTAACTAATCAATTAACATCTTCAATATATATTAAACAATACATTTATAGAATCGTCTCAAACCATAGACGTCAAACGAATTGTTTTTTAGCCTTTATGGTGTTGTGACCAGTGGTGGATCTAGAACTAAAAGTTCAAGGGAACGTTTAACAGACAAATCGATTTAGGGGTAACGAAATATATAAAACATGTTAAAAAAAACAAAAATCTCTCACTACACGGTGCAAATTTGACTCTATGCGGTGCAAGTTCAGGGATAGTGGGCACTACCCCTCCCTATAAGGTATATCCGCCACTGGTTGTGACGCTCAGTTTTTATATAATATTAGATACTTTTTTTAACCGTGCGTGTATAGTGTTAATGTAATATCTCCAGCATAACATGTTGTTTCCTCACTCTAGCCCGATCAATCGACCCGACTCGTAATCGGCCCGAAAACTTAATATTTAGAGATTGATAGCTAGCCTTTCTTAAAAAAGTTCGACACCCATGAAAAACATTTTTGGATTCGCTACCGACCATATAATAATGATTCAGATAACATTGAGTGTGTTATGTAGTTAGTGACTCATAGTAATCACATACCACTAGCAAGATTGTCACATATCGTGTTACAGGGATATAGAGGCAACATATTACATATATCAGGTTTAATTTGTGATAGAAATTATCAGTGCCATATGCTTTTATCATTCATGCCTTGAGCCTTCACACACATGTTATAGTATATTTGTCTTTCTTAGCTACTTAACAACACTTGAATAGCTGTTTTATTCTCACTAGTTAAGGTTCTGCAACTAGCCCTTGTCAGAGACAACTGCTGCACATAAAAACAAGATACATCACCATTTTCTTCCCATATCTATATACTCCAAGAAATAAACTATATAAGTAGAGTGAAAACACCCCTTCCAGCACTAGCTAGAAATTTTCCAGATCTTTGAACAACAAAAACACACACATACACCATAGGAATCTAGGATTATAACAGTGCAGATATGTTGTGGTTAGTAGAGCTTATATTATTATGGCAATGTGATTTGTATATATGTATATCATTTAATCCATTTATCATGTTTTTTAAGTTATAATTTTTGATACTGATGGAACCAGAATTTCTTAGCTGGGCTGTAATCATAAAATTATCTTCTTTATCGACTACAACTTATCGGTCCAACTCATTATTTGTAAAAATAACTTTGCATTTATAATTGATAGATTTTAATGACGGGTCAACGAACCCTCTTGATCATCTCCTTGTTACGCCCTAGTTTTTATCATAAGTTTTATTTTCATGTGTTTGATAATGGGTGTAGCTAATTTCACAATTGAAAATTTGACCCCACACCACTTATGCTATTAAATCATATTAAACGGTCATCTGATGAAATACCAAACGACTTTTAAAGGTTTGGGACTCATTTCTGATAATCCTAAAACTGGTGGCCAACCGACGGATTACTAAAAGGAGGGGAGACTTTTTCTAAAAACGTACCCTAAGGGAAATGACCGCCCGATGTGTTTACGGACGATAGACAGCCCGAAGTTGATGTGGGATAAAAAAATCCATGTGAAAATAGACGACCCCTTGATAATAAGTCTCACATAAGGTTGATTTCCAGTAACCAAAAGGACTATTGTGATTACTTTATACAGATGTTAAACTATTTCACTACTAATCCTTTTAGAGCCATCACTGAAAATTCCAAAAATAATGGAATACATTACCTAGACTCTACAAATAGCAATTCTAACTATAAATATCTTCATACATCAACCAACTAATATAGTTCTCTAGTTTCACAAATGATTCTAGCTTACAGTTTCCTTGCCATATCTAACAATGATGTATAAGTACCCATAATTGCAATGGCAATCCCATTTAAAAAAATGAATCCAATAATAATAAACTCAAGTCTTGATACCTTGGATGTGCCCAAAATCTTCATGTAACACAATGACGGCAATACGATTGATGCTGTGACGATCAACAACGCCCCCACAAGTGACATCAAATACGCAAAGAAAGGGAGTGCTATGGCCACAACTACTGTGCTTATTAGAAGCGCAGTTTTGATGGCGAGGCTAATCTTTCTTGTACCAAGTGATGGAAATCGGTCTTCAATTGTGTTGACGATTGGTGTCACCAGTAGTGCGTATTTGACTATTGGGTTCACCAGGGCCGTGAATATTGCCACTTTTGAGCTTGTTTTATCGGTAGGAAGGCTTAATGTAACCTGTGACTCTACCTTTGAACCAAACATGAGGTAACCAACAACTGCCATCAAAGAATAGGTAATTGTGCAAACGACGAAGCACAATAGCAATACCTGCATTTCAAAACGTTATAGTTAATTCGTGAACATGAAAACCGAAAGGATCATTAGTTCATTACACAATACTAAAGTTTGCTATAGTACCATAGAGAATTGATGTTTGTTCCTCATGGAAGTATACAAAGTTGGGAAAACCGGATGAGCACCATAGCAGAAAGCATACAAACTAACAGCCGAAGGAATCCCATTCCAACTCATTATTTTACCCTTTTCTCGAAACCCCACACCATCAAACTTCCCAACCCAAAAGATAGAGCATAGGATGATGAACGAAGCTAGAACACCCGTCGCTGATACATACGAAAGAATTTTCATATTATTGAACCAAACCGTCGGGAGTATGATCGACGCAATGATAACAACAAAGCTCTTTTTACTACTTACATGAATCCCAACAATATCAAACTCTATTTGTGGAAACAAATTGCTTAAATTATCCCCTTCCATGATCAAGAAACCGGTCGCGATTAAATAAAGCTCTACATTCATGGTAACTAACACTATGATCCTCCCTACTTTACCAAATGCTCGATCTCCGATGTCAGGATAACTTCTTATCGTCGGATCAGTATCCATACATCTTTTGATAAGTAAACCCGTGTAGAAAGTAGACATAGCTATCGTTACAAGAAGTAACAAGCTCAACCACCCTCCGGATGCGAGTGCATATGGAACCGTTATGATCCCAACACCTAGGAATTAAAAACAAGTAACAATACATGGTGTAAAACATGTTTTTAAGAATCCTAAAAATGTCATGAACTTTTAAGGAAAGTAAAAGAGGAACCTGATAGAGCATTGAGACCGTTTAAACATGTGTTGAGGAAGGAGGCGGTGCCGGTAGCGATTACGTGCTGCTGGTCCAGATTAAGGTCCATCGTAATCGTATATTGGAGAGATGGAGGGGATCGTCGTTGAAGGTTATGGGGGTTTAAAGGTTAGATGTATTCCAACTGAAATGAGTGAATTAGACTTGTTAGGCTTTGAAGAGGAAAATTAGGATGAAGATCCTGATTTTATGTTGTTTGTTTTCTAACAAAACGAGAATTAAAGTGCCAGGTTTTTAAAAATTAAAATAAAATAAAATAATTATTATTTTCAACCAGTATTTTTACTCGAAAATTATTTTGTTGGAAACTTGATTTCCTATGTATTTTCGATGAATGTGTAGGAAAATTATTATTTGTATTTTTTATTTTTACTAATTTATTGTATATATTTTTTCAAAACAATCGAGATGTCAAACACCAACTATTTAACTATAAGATCATCATAAATAAAGTTCAAATCCTAGTAGTATGGGTAGTGTAACATTTATTTATCAAGAAAAAGAAGAAAGTTTGGCATTAGTCATGATCAAGAGTGTTTAATTAGTTCGAACTACGAAAGAAGGCATCTAGTGACATCAAGCCTTTTTATTAACGGTTAACTAAATACATCTTGAAATAAGTCGGGAAGCCGTACTGGCAAAAGGGCGTCTACGACACACCCAAGGCCATTAGACAACCCGTGTCAGGAAAATCAACTTTATGAACGATCGAGTGGAAAACCTGTTGAGCTTGTGACATCCTACTCCTAAGTTTCCGGTCATTGTCTCACACTATTCGACCAAATGGCCGATGGTTGACATCAAGCCTAAGGTCATGCATGAACCCTTTTGTCAATAATTTTTAGAGGCTAATGAAGAGAGATTTAGTCTTTACAAAAAGTTCAATAAGACTTTGGGACGTGCACATAAGTATGGACTAGGATGGATATATACACTAGCTGATAGCTAATCTTCTATTTTTCTTTGTTATGTTTATATGGTTTACAAAACAAATTTTAATCATCATAACTAGATGTAGGGACGTGCGTTACAGTATACTAGCCAATTTAGTTATTTTTTTGGATATCGTCTTGTCGTACAAATGACCGGTTAAAAAAATGACATTACTAAAACACTACTTTAACAAATACAAAAGGCAAACAATTACCCTAGTAAAATATAACACTAAAAAAATAGATACATAAAGGTAATGGTGTAAAATTAAAACTAATAAGCTAATAAACCGCTTAAAAATGATTTAAAATAAATTAAAAAACTAAGAAAACAATATAAAAGTAAAGATATTAAAGACTATCGGGGAAACTACACAAAACTAGACACTTAAAGGAACCGTGTAAAAATAAACTAAAACGAAGAGAAAAAGAAAATAAAACAAAAAAGATTTATTAAATAATAGTAAACGATATTAAAAACAAAGATAATAAAAACTATCACGAAAACTATATAAAAACTATATAAAACTAGACACTTAAAAAACCATGTAAAAGTAAACTAAAACTAAGAGAAAATGAGAAAACAACGAACAACAAAATTTATTAAATAATAGTGTGCCACGTGGCAGCACCACAGCTTGCCACATTGCATTTACCTTTTTACTATACGTTCGAACTTGATTTTGTTATTGTACAAGTAATTCGACCCGTGCCTTGCGGCGGGTCGAAAATATTGGAATTTGATTGATCTATTAGTTTCTTAAGAGATTGACATAGTTTGGTGACAAAATATTCGTTGTGTTTTTGTGAGTTTGTGTATTGCATATTGACTACTAAATCCCATGACACAAAAAGTAATAATACTGACGAAGTTGGTAATCAACACATTCATCAGAAAATAACCCAAAAAGCAAGTGTTCTTCAACTGGTCATGATTGTAGAAAATGTGTTATTTCTGCAACGGTCTAATTTTCTAAACAAAATGGTTTGGGAAAATTTATACATAAGAAATAAACTTGAGGCAAATTTCTATCGGTTGGAATCTTCTGATCCGTTTGACCTGTGTCCACTTAAGCTAAACTTATTTCATTTTCTGTATACTTGCCTAAGGCTGTTCGTAATGGGGCTCCATGGGGGCGCCATGGAGCCCCATAACGCCCCTATAACGCCGGCTACCGCCCCCCGGGGCGCCATCTTAGGAAAAATTGCAACGGGCGTTTTGTACATGGCGCCGAGAGATTTGTGGTTTCCCAAAAAACTAGCCGTTGAACGGCTAGTTTGAATCTTTTTTTTTTTTTTCTTAAACCATTCATATATATATATATACACACACAACATTCTTTCAATATTTTACACACAACACTCTCCATCTACATATATATTCTTCCATTTTTTTTAAAAAAATGAGCTCTCCACAATCAAGTTCTTCTTCTATTTTCTACGATTTCGACGATGAGATAGAAGACGAGATCGTTTCGTACGTGATGCAAATGGAACCACCTCCCATTCCTCGTCCCGTTATACGTAGAACGCAAGTTGAACGCGATCGTGAGGCGGCAAATAGGAACTTGATGAACGACTATTTTTCCGCCAGACCTACATACCGAAGTGCTGCGACGTTCTTCAATCGTTTCCGGATGAGTAAACGAATGTTCTTACGTATTGTAAACGATCTTGAACGAGAGTTTCCGTATTTTCAACAACGTTGTGACGCACGCGGGAAGCTTGGATTTACAGCTATTCAGAAGGTTACCTCCGCATTACGTGTCTTGGCGTACGGGACAACGACCGACATCAACGACGAATATTTAAAAATGGCGGAAAAGACGACACGAGATACGTTGGAACACTTTGCAAAAGGTATTTTTTTAAATTGTTATTGTTTTTTTTTTTAAATTGTTGTAGTTTTATTTTAAATGTTAAATATAATTATTCTTTAAAATTGTGCTAGGAATGCGTATATTGTACGGTCCACGTTATTTAAGAAAACCGACGTGGAATGATCTACAATTGCTGTATGACCGACATGATAAGAAGTATGGTCTACCGGGAATGATCGGAAGTATCGACTGCAAGCATTGGCAATGGGATAATTGTCCTACGGCATGGAAAGGTCAATACACACGAGGAGATCAAAAGGGTCCGACTGTTATTCTTCAAGCCGTGGCATCGTGCGATCAATGGATTTGGCACGCACATTTTGGGGTAGCCGGTTCGAACAATGACATCAATGTCTTGCAAGGGTCCGAAATCATCGAGGATTACGCATCGGGTAAAGGTGCCAAAGCTTCTTTTTATGCAAACGGTAACTATTATCCACATGGTTATCTATTGGGTGATGGTATATACCCAGAATATTCTTTCATGGTGAAGACCTACAAGGATCCTATTGATGAGAAAAGAAAGCGCTTCAAAAAGGTTCAAGAAGCGGCAAGAAAGGGTATCGAGTGTACGTTCGGCACATTGGTAACGAAATGGCACTTCATTAAAAATCCTTGCCGACTTTGGACGCTTGATAAAATGAAAGATTGCATGCGTAGCATCATCATCATGCACAACATGGTGAAGGAGGACAGAGGCATGGCGATCTGTTCCTACTACGATCCCGAACACCGAGTTGTTGTGCCCGAAGCATCCATGGAAGAACGCATTCAAAATTCGGCGGAGATGCGGTCTAGAGAACAACATAACGCACTAATGGCAGACTTGGTGGAGCATACTTGGTCAAATCGTCATGAATATGCGGATGTCGGTGAAAATAACAATGATGATGATGATGATGATGATGATGATGGTGTTTTCTCTGATGATGATGATGATGATGGTGATGACGATGAAGACGCCGGCCATGGTTCCAACAACGACGAGCATGGGGATGACGACGAGGATGAGGCGTATGATGATGTTCAAGACGATGATTAGTTTTTTTTTTTAGTTGTCATGTTTTTTTTTTTTAAGAATGTTGTAAGTTTGTTTTTTTTTTTAATTTTAGTTTTTAATATGTTTAATATTATATTATATAAAAAATGATTAAATAAATAATTAGGTAATGATTGGTAGGGGGTTATACATGGAGCCCCACTACACCACTTTTGCCATGGAGCCCCTCATGCTGACGTGGACGCCACATGGCGCATAACGCCCACAAGGGGCTCCATCCACTACACTTAGCCTAAGGCATGCCTTAGGCTTCAAATTCTGACCAATGAGGTGATGCCAACATGAGAGAGAAGATTGATGTAGAATTGATGATTTGATAGGGGGTATACTTGCCTAGACATGGTTTAGTCATGAATTAAATGTTTTTCTTTTTCATTTTTTTAATCTACAAATAAAATTATAACTTAAACATTTAATATAAAATTAAAAAAAACAATTCATTAGATTAAAAATAAAAACTTACAAAATCCTAAAAATAAAAAAATTTACCAAGTCCTAAAAATATAAAATTACCAACTCCTAAAATAAAAAAAAATTACCAAGTCCTAAAAAAAAATACAAAGACCACCATCTAAAAATCACACGGCCATCCGTATCTAGCCGCAACTCGACGTTTTTCTTCTAAAAGTACCGGGAGGAGTGATTCGGACACCTTTTCGTGAGGCCTCAAATACAACTCGAGGTCACGAGCCCGTTGTTCTTCGTCCATCGTCTCCCGTTGTCGATCCATCGTCCTCCCAACCTTCTCGTACATTTCCCTCTTCTTTTGAGCGGTTTCATGTCGAACAGTCCGCTTGTCGACCTTTTCATCCTCCCATTTCACCTCAAACCTCTCCATCACCTCCAAAGCATTCGCCGATCCTTTTGTCGACGAGTCACCACCCGACTTCTTGCTTAAGCCTTTTCTTCGTGGCGGGTGACTCGGCATCGAGTTCTCATTCAAGTCGGGCAAACGACTCGGCAATTGTGCCGAGTCGGCATCGTTTGACGTTGTGTACTCGCCGGATACCGATACCTTGGTCCTCTTCGACGACTCGGCAACACCACCAACCTTTTGTTGTGGTGCAACCCACTTTGGGTGATCCTTCACCACCTTCCAAGCTTCGACGTGCGTGAAACCTTTCCTCTCATACATTTGTTGATAATCCCGCATCGTCTTCTCTCGAACGTCAACATCACTCGCACCACTAGCCCGCGCACGTGTCTACGATTAAAAAAAATAAATTAAGTATATTTTTAAAAAATAAATTTTAATTTTTTTTTTTAAAAAATACTTACATTTTGGGTGTACAACCCGTTGAACCTCGACATCGCCTTGTTCAAGTTGTTCCATTTGGTGTTAACCATGTGAATGGTTCGACCGGTATCACGTCCACTCAAACCGTTGAAGTGATTGAGGACCCGTTGCCAAAACGATTCACGTGATTGTTGATCACCAACTCTCGCGTCTTCGGTGATGTAGATGTAGGATTGCGCCAAAATCACTTCCTCCGCGGGCGACCAATAGGTCCTCTTCTTCTTGCCACCTTTCACCGGTTGTGTAGGTTCTTCGTCTTCTTCCTCTTCGGCATCGTCTTGCATAGCGGCATCTTGTTCTTCTTCTTCCTCCGCTTCTTGCACCTCAATTTCTTCATCAACTTCCTCCGATTCGGAGTCAACATCAACACGTCGAGGTTCACGATATTGGGTGTTATGATACATCGATTGGTGTTGTTGAATTTGCGACGAATGCGGCGTATAAAAAGGTGGTTGCGGTCCATACACACCACCCACTAAATCAACAAACGATTGTTGTTGATAGAAACCGGGTTGTGATGGTGGCGGAGGTGGTGGTTGTGAGTAGAAAACGGATGGTTGGTTTGGTGGTGGTTGCGAGTGTTGTTGAGGAACGTTGGAGGATTGAGCTCGATCTTTCCGGACTTTAGGTCGGAATTTTTTTCCTCCGGTGGCGGGTGACTTGTACTTCCTTGATGAATCCATGGTGATTGAGAGTGATTTGTGTTTTTTAAGTTTTGTATTTGAGAGAGGAGTAGAGGTGTAGAAAAAAATTGGTGTTTTATGGGGGTTTTATAGTGGTATTTGGTATTTGGTTGATTAAAAAAAAAAGTAGTCGTTGCATGTGGCATGTCACACCCCCAATTTCCACTAACGGAGTTTTACCGTGTGGGGTGTGAACCAGACCAGGACCCGAGTCATTAGTTACATTAAGCATAAGTTAAGGGTTCAAAATATAAATATATTTCCAAACGGGAAATATCAAAACCAGAGTTTAAGTTTAGCGGAAGCTTATAAAAGTTATGTTGCGCAAAACAAGCGCCCGATAAGTAAATAAAGTTCAAGATAAAGGTTTTAAAAGCAAGTTCCCAAAAATAAAGTTTAACCAGCGTACGTGCCCAAAAATCCGATTCTCCTAGCGTCCTGCAAAGCATGCATAAGAGCAAGTGTCACACCCCCAAAATACCACTAACGGAGTTTATACCGTTAAGGGGCGCGACTAGACCAGGATCCACAACCATAGTTACAAATACTAAACGAATCAGGGTTAGTCCAAACACAAGTTATAAATCAAAGTCTTAAATTACATACGCAGCGGAAAATTAATTGTCTTTAGCACTAACCACGTGCTTTACATAAATGTTGTTTTAAATTCCCAAAATAGTTCAATTAAATAAAGGTCTTCACGTGCCATGCCAACCCGCTCCGGATACTCCTTAGCGATCTGCAAAAGTTTAAACCACGCAAGTGTCAACCTAACGGTTGGTGAGTTCACAGTGGGCTTGTCATGCATTGGCCCGGTCTCATAATCATAGTTCGTATCAAATGTATTTACAAAATATTCATTTGTGAAAAGCAATGCTCGTATTTAATTCTCAGTTTATAAATGGTTTGTCCGTGACCACGTCATCGGGTATGTACTAGTTCCGTAAAGTTAAAGGACTCAACCGATATCGCGGGTAGCTAATCCGTTGTTCCATGCTCTAAGGAAGTTTGTACCAAAGCTGACTTATTTTGTGGGGGCCGAGCCATCCCGTACGGTGCGGACCAAGTCATCGCGGTTTTCTGCCTCCCCCGTGTCCTCTCGGGACCACGGTCAAATAGGCTGATATTGTTCCTCCGTGCACTCCCCGTGCCACGGGGCGGAGTTTGTCAAACTCCAGTAGATCTACCCAACATCCCCTCGCTTTCACAAATTAATGGCACAATTAAGTTGAGGACTTTTAAGTTATAAGGCATCCTTAGAAAACATGTGATATCATATGGTTTAGACTTTAACCTACACTAGCCATATTAAAATGTTTTCAGTTTTGTTTCAAAAAGCAGTTTGATCAGAGTTCACAAGTGTTCCCATAAAACACTTCAGTTCATCAAGTGGGTGCCGAGCATCCCGGGTTCTCATGTTTGTCAGTGAGGTGCCTAGCACTCTCGAGTTTATCAGCATTGTTTTCGTTAAGTTATTCTGTGTGGCCCATCGGACTCACGGTAAGCGGGTTAGTGACACTCACCTTTGGTTGCACTGCTACACTTCAAGTAAATCCAATATTGTTGTTTAACGAAGACCTAGAACACGTTTAGGTCTTAAGTATTAGTTTCGTGTCTAATCTTTACTTAACGTCGCTATGGCCCATAACATAGCACGTTGCAACTATGACTCGACATACCGACACACGACACCAATGGTTGATCATAGATAAGGGTCCATATAAAACAGAAATCAAACATGTTTCATCATGGCAAAATCATGTAAGTCATGGCATAACACTTAAGTAAATTTCACAAGTTTGGTTTTTAGGTCAAGCCTTAGTTTCGCTAGCATAGTTTCGCTAGGCAGTTTCGCTAGGTGCACGGGCAGCACTTTCGCTAGGCAATGCCCGGTAACACAGTTTCGCTAGGCTAGTTTCGCCCGAAACTGCTGACGCAGTTTCGCTAGCCTAGTTTCGCAGGGAAACTGGTTTGAACTTTCGTTCAGGTATTTCGCTCGATAGTTTCGCTCGAGCTGGTCTGGTCAGGTTCCCGGCGACACTATAGTTTCGCTGGTCAGTGTCGCTGGATGGAGATATAATTTCGCTACTTAGTTTCGCCCAGAGAACACACAGTTTCGCTGGTCGCGAAAAACATACGGATTTGCCTAAAAATCAACCTAACAGCTTCTGATCATACATGCAATTCATTATCTAGTATCCCTAGGCATTTACCAACATAAATCAAGCAGCTTTAACAAGTTTAACATGCATTTTGATCATCAAATCTCTAAAATGGGTTCAAAACCCTAAAATGAACTAATTTGCACAAATCTCTAATATGGATGGATTTCACACGTAAAGTTATCAACTTTGTTACAGATCTAGCATCCTAAAGCATATATACAGAAGATCAAGCAATATCATGAAGGTTTGGTCATGCTTTTTAAGAAAAACACATATAAAACACATAATGGAGGTTTTTGGGACTCACGGTTCGATCTCCTAGCTTGGTAGATGATGGTTTGAGGCTGAGATCTCGACAACTTGGTGTGAACCTCGACTGACCAGAATCTCCAGGAGAAAAGAGTGTGTGTGTGTTTGTTGTGATATGAGGCAAATGAGGCTACTAGGGTTTATTAAGTTTATTTATATCAGGGGCTAGTTTCGCTGGCAGTTTCGCTGACTGGCGAAACTGGCTCTGATCTCGAACACACTGATCAGTCTAGCCTGCTACCGGGCGAATCTGTAATTTCGCTCGGTAGTTTCGCTGACTACTAAATTTAGGCAATTTTCACATAATCAAGTATTTACAATTAATCATGCTATTCACAATAATAAGTCATGTATTTAAATCACATTGCACATAGAGACAATCAATGATGAACACATAACACATATGGACGGTTCGGTGATCAACCAAGGGTCGTGAACGTATTCGGCCTAGTTATGCATTAGCTACTTATAACGTAACTAACGGGTTTGTCTAACGGAAGTTAACCTTGAAATTCTCGGGTGTCACATCATTCCCCTGAAATTGGAATTTTCGTCCCGAAAATTATTCTTGTGTCGTAGCGTTCGCAGCATCAGCTGTCGTCGTTGCTATCGTCGCTGGGGAAAGAAAGCAAAAATTTTTAGGGGTTGTCACATCCTCCTCCCGTTAAGGAATTTTGGTCCCCAAAATTAAATCATACCTTGAGTTTCTGTGGACGTTTGCTCGAACAGGTGAGGATACTTTTTCTTCATCTGTTCCTCACGTTCCCAAGTATATTCAGGTCCACGTCTTGAGTTCCATCGCACCTTGACGATCGGAATCTTGCTACGTTTGAGGGCCTTCTCCTCGCGTCCCATGATTTCTACCGGTTGCTCAATAAATCTCAAATGTTCGTCAATTTCCAATTCCTCCAAGGGAATTATTTTGATGTCTTCAGCCAGACATTTCTTTAGATTGGAAACGTGAAACACGTTGTGAACTCCATCGAGTTCGGCAGGGAGTTGCAATCGATAGGCCACCGGGCCTACTTCCCCAATAATTTCAAACGGACCGATGTAGCGAGGATTTAACTTTCCACGCTTCCCGAAGCGTATCACTCCCTTCCAAGGAGATACCTTCAACAATACTTTGTCACCCACCTCGAACTTTAGAGGTTTTCGGCGTTTGTCGGCATAACTCTTTTGTCGATCACGCGCTGCAGCCAGCCGTTGTCTGATCTGAATAATCCGTTCGGTCATATCGTGGATAACTTCCGGTCCAGTGAGTCCTTTCTCACCCGTTTCGGCCCAACACACGGGCGATCTACATTTTCGGCCATAAAGTGCTTCAAAAGGTGCAGCACCTATACTTGAATGATAGCTATTGTTGTAAGAGAACTCCACCAGTGGAAGGTGAGTCTCCCAATCTTTTCCAAAGTCAAGAACACAAGCTCGGAGCATATCTTCTAAGGTTTGAATCGTTCGTTCCGTCTGACCGTCAGTCTGCGGGTGATAAGCTGTACTCATGTCTAGTCGGGTTCCCAATGCTTCCTGCATTGATTGCCATAACCGGGAAGTGAATCGAGGATCTCGATCAGAAATGATAGTCTTAGGCACACCGTGAAGCTTCACAATTTTGTCGATGTATAGTTTTGTCAATTTATCCATATTATCACTTTCCTTCATCGGAATGAAATGTGCAGATTTGGTTAATCGATCGATGATAACCCAAATCGCATCCGGTTGATTTGATCGATGAGGTAATCCTGTTACAAAATCCATTGAGATATCCTCCCATTTCCATTCTGGGATCTTTGGTTGTTGCAGTAAACCAGAAGGCTTTTGGTATTCAATCTTGACCCTTGAACATGTTAAACACTTAGCCACCTATCGAGCAATGTCGGCTTTCATATTCGGCCACCAATAAAGATTTTTCAAGTCCTGATACATTTTATCCGATCCAGGGTGCACCGAGTATCTTGATTTGTGAGCCTCGTCCATCACGAGCTCACGGAGATTTCCAAACAATGGAACCCAGATTCTGTCATTATAATACGTGAGTCCATCAGACTTAACTTCAGAATGGCCATCTATACCACGTAGTGCTTCAGCTGCGAAGTTTTCTGCTTTCAGAGCTTCTCGTTGGCAGTCACGGATTCGATCCGGTAATCCTGAATGTATTGTAAGTTGAAGCGCTCGTACCCGACGAGGCTTTTCGTACTCTTTTCTGCTTAGGGCATCAGCCACCACGTTGGCTTTTCCAGGATGATACTTAATAGCCAAATCATAATCGTTTAGTAACTCGACCCACCGTCGTTGTCGCATGTTGAGGTCTTTCTGATCAAAGATGTGCTGTAGACTTTTATGATCGGTGAATATCGTGCACTTTGTTCCATATAGGTAATGTCTCCAAATCTTGAGTGCATGAACAACGGCTCCCATTTCCAAATCATGCGTTGTATAATTCTTTTCTGTATCCTTTAGTTGCCTGGACCCGTAGGCAATTACCTTGTCTCGTTGCATCAACACGCAACCGAGTCCTTGAATCGATGCATCGCAGTAAACCACAAAGTCGTCTATTCCATCGGGTAACGCAAGAATTGGAGCCGAACATAACATATCTTTAAGCGTTTGGAACGCGCGCTCTTCTTTTTCACCCCATCTGTATTGCACTCCTTTGTGCGTTAAGGCCGTTAAGGGTTGAGCCAGTTGAGAGAAACCCTTAATAAACCTTCGATAATATCCGGCAAGCCCTAAAAATTGTCGGATCTCTGTTGGCGCTCTTGGGGTAGACCAGTTCTTAATTGCTTCCACTTTGGCTGGATCTACATGGATTCCTTCCTCATTAACAATGTGTCCAAGAAACTGGACTTCGCGGATCCAGAAGTCGCACTTCGAAAACTTAGCATAAAGCTGTTCCTTGCGGAGCAATTCCAATATAAGTCGCAGATGCTCCTCGTGTTCTTCCTTTGACTTGGAGTAGATCAAAATATCGTCGATGAAGACTATCACAAACTTATCGAGGTACGGCTTGCACACTCGATTCATCAGATCCATAAATACGGCAGGTGCATTGGTTAGCCCAAACGGCATAACCAGGAACTCGTAGTGTCCATACCGAGTTCTAAAAGCAGTCTTGGGTACATCCTCATCACGAACGCGAAGCTGGTGATATCCAGATCGTAGATCAATCTTTGAAAAGTAGCTTGAACCCTGTAGTTGATCGAAGAGATCGTCGATTCGAGGAAGTGGATACCGATTCTTGATCGTAACTTTGTTAAGCTCTCGGTAGTCAATGCACATGCGGAACGTTCCATCCTTCTTCTTAACAAACAGTACCGGGGCTCCCCATGGAGACGAACTTGGACGAATAAACCCCTTGTCGAGTAGCTCTTGCAGTTGTGAGGAGAGTTCGTTGAGTTCACTTACAGCCAATCGGTAAGGTGCGCGTGCGATCGGAGCGGCACCTGGAGCTAAATCAATCCCAAACTCAACTTGTCGAAATGGAGGCAAGCCAGGCAGATCTTCAGGAAATACGTCTTGGAAGTCGCGAACTATCGGGTAATCATCAATTTTGCGCTCTGGATGTGTCGTGTCAGTGACGTTCGCAAGAATCGCGAAGTGACCCTTACGGAGGCATTTCTGAGCTTTAAGGAATGAAATAATGCCGGTGACTGTTCCACCTTTCTCACCTTGAACCGTTAACACTTTGCCGTCTTCGAGTGGGATACGAACCACTTTTTCCTTACATAAGATTTCAGCCCGATTCTCGGATAACCAATCCATTCCTACTATAACGTCGAAACTACCAATTGGGAAAGGCATAAGGTCAATTCCTAGGGTATGGCCCGCTAGTTCTAGCTTACAATCCTTAACTATCTGGGTCGTATCATGAAGTTTACCATTTGCTAGTTCTACCACATATTTAGCATCTAAGTCGATCGGTTTAGCGTTAATTATTCTAGCAAATTTAGTGGAAATAAAACTTTTCTCAGCACCAGAATCAAATAAAACAGTAGCAAAGAAACCGTTCAAAATAAATTTACCATTGATCACGTTGGCGTCATTGCGAGCTTCACCCTGGCCCATGACGAAAGCTCGACCTCTACCATTTCCACCATTTCCGTTTCCACCATTACCGTTGCCATTCCCATTACCATTACCTCCACCGTTACCATTCCCACCGTTATTTCCCTGATTGCCATTACCTTGTCTTCTCAACTGAGGGCAGTCTCTTTTAATGTGGCCTTGAGCACCACACTCAAAGCAGCCACGGGCTCCCCCATTGTTGTTGTTCTGGTTCTGACCGTTGTTGTTCCCATTACCCCGATTGTTCCCATAGTTGTTGTTTCTTCTGGGGCGATTTTGTTGCTCGGGCAAAGTCGCCCAACAGTCTTTTGCTTCGTGGCCTCCCTTGCCACACCTTTCACAGTTCTGATTCTTCCTACAAACACCAGCATGATGCTTCCCACATCTGTTGCACAAGGGCAGGTTACCCTTGTAGTTGCTCTGACCATTTCCGCCCTGGCGGTAGTTGCCACTGTTATTCCCAGACCTCTTGCTTTGACCTTGGGAGTTATAGGACCTCCCAGTGCTGTTTCCAACACTCTGAACATTCATCGAGTTTTCAGGAGCTTCATCATCAGCTTTTCTCTTGCCACTTAAGGCAGTCTTTTCAGTGGCTTTCGCAGGTAGCGTACCTTTCTCGACCTCTTGATCAGTAAGCTTGTGAGCCAAACGAATGGCTTGCTGCACGTTAGCAGGGTTGCTGGCAGTCACCAATCCCTTGATTTGAGGCGCGAGGCCTTCCAGATAACGCTCGATGCGTTTGAATTCAGCGTCAACCATTGAGGGGCACAAGACCTCATACTCGTGATATCGTGCAGTGTATTGTTCAACTTCAGACCCAGACATCTTCAAATTCAGGAATTCGCCTTCAAGCTTCTTCACTTGGTCGCGGGGACAGTATTCCTCCATAATCAGATCCTTAAATGCTGCCCACTGCATGTTGTTGGCCGCGTCTAGCCCAATCATTTGAATCTCGGAGTTCCACCAGGAGAGTGCAGCTCCTTCGAAGGTACCAGTAGCAAACTTCACCTTGTTTTCAGCTGGGCAGTTACATATGGAGAAAACCTTTTCGGACTTCTCAATCCACCTAAGGAGTCCCACAGCTCCTTCTTCGCCGGAAAATGTCATCGGCTTACAGTCCATGAAGGACTTGAACGTGCAGTGGTGCTGGTTTCCTGATGCATAAATAGTTCGGACTTTAAAATTAAACAGGTCATGATATAATTGCTTTGTGCCTTAACCGGCATAATAGTTACCCTGTGCGGCATATGCAGCTTGGACGGCTGCCACCGCGGCTTGCACATGTTCAGCAATCATCGCTTGCAGCTGTGCAGGCGTCATGTTTATACCGCCTCTTCCGTTTCCTCTTCCAGACATCTTGCTGAACAGTTAAAGTGGCCAGTGTTCAGTCACAGTTATATTTTATACATATCCCATAATATGTATATTAGCCAGTTCCCGTTTTCCCACTATTAGTCCAGAAAATTTTGTGCAAAATCGAGGCGTCGTCGGAGAATGTCGTAAATGCTATCGTCGAAGGTCGGCTTCCCATAAAGTCACCGTCGGCGTAGTCGTCGTAGTAGAAATCAGGACGTAGCGTGTAGCATCGTTTCGTTGTCGCTTTCCCCAGAGTAGTGTGCGTATTCGCGGTCGCCTTTCGTATTCGTGTGTGAAAATTTCCTAAGGTCCTTCCGTTAGACTACTTAGACACGGTCTATATATATACTTATATATATATATATACATATATCTGTACGTACTAAGCTTTTACTTACACAGCAGAGCGAGTATCCCAGGTTGGCACGTAAAAATTCTTTTGTCTTTGGGAATTTGTTTATTCGTTTTTGTAACCAAGGTTTTCAAGTTGCAGTTTCCAAATCGTTTTCAAAAATGATTCCAGTTCTCTGCAACTTATGGCTCTGATACCAATCTGTCACACCCCCAAAATACCACTAACGGAGTTTATACCGTTAAGGGGCGCGACTAGACCAGGATCCACAACCATAGTTACAAATACTAAACGAATCAGGGTTAGTCCAAACACAAGTTATAAATCAAAGTCTTAAATTACATACGCAGCGGAAAATTAATTGTCTTTAGCACTAACCACGTGCTTTACATAAATGTTGTTTTAAATTCCCAAAATAGTTCAATTAAAATAAAGGTCTTCACGTGCCATGCCAACCCGCTCCGGATACTCCTTAGCGATCTGCAAAAGTTTAAACCACGCAAGTGTCAACCTAACGGTTGGTGAGTTCACAGTGGGCTTGTCATGCATTGGCCCGGTCTCATAATCATAGTTCGTATCAAATGTATTTACAAAATATTCATTTGTGAAAAGCAATGCTCGTATTTAATTCTCAGTTTATAAATGGTTTGTCCGTGACCACGTCATCGGGTATGTACTAGTTCCGTAAAGTTAAAGGACTCAACCGATATCGCGGGTAGCTAATCCGTTGTTCCATGCTCTAAGGAAGTTTGTACCAAAGCTGACTTATTTTGTGGGGGCCGAGCCATCCCGTACGGTGCGGACCAAGTTGTTGGAAACAAGGGTGTCCTGACCCGACGAATTAACGAACCCGACCGATATTGACCCGTAAGAGTTACACCCGGGTCAACGGACTATTATATCTAATTAATTGTTAATTAGAAATAAACGAACTAAATGGTGAATTAAATAAATATGAATTATTTATTTAAATTGACAAAATCTATCGGTTCAAAATACTCGGTAATTAAAAGACGGATCGATTAGTTGTTACCAGATTAACAGACTAATCGATTGATGGATTAAAGGAGATCGCGACCGGGCCCAGTCCGTCTGGCCCCGGTCCGCGAATTTAATATTAAATGAGAAAAGGAGGAGGATTGAAAAAAAAGTTACTCGAAACCCTAATCTCCTCTCTTCTCTCTCTCTCTGCGCCGAACCCCAGCCGAAGTCGGCTCCTTCGCCGCCGTCGCCGACCGCCGTCGCCGCCCCGCCTCCACCATCGTGATCCGTTGGAGATTTCAGATGGATCCCCGTCTTGCCAGTATTTGCGCCCGACTCGAAAGCGAAGCCGTCGCAGCCCGAGCCGAAGCCGCAGCCCGAGCCGAAGCCGAAGCCGCAGCACGAGCCGCCGCCGCGGCTCAAACCGCCGCCGCCGCCGCTGCCGCACGCGCGCCGCTGCGCGACCACCGGCCGGTGGTTCTCGCGCTGCCGGCGCAGCCGAGACCGCCGCGCCCGGTTGCGTCGTCGTGGCCGGCGCCGCTCTACCCGTCCGCCGCCGCCGCCTCTCCTCCGATCTCCGGCGAGTCGTTCGTCGTGGGATCGGTCCCGGTGGCCATCCCGACGGAGAAGGTTTTGTCACCACCACCGGTGGTATCCCTACCACCACCGCCGCCACTGCCGCCGCCGCCACCTATGGTCGCCGCCGCCGATGTCGTCGTCGATGATCTGTCTCGAAGGTTCGAGTCGGACGTCACTGTTCGTCCTAGCGCGAGCCCGTTGAATCCGGGTGTCTCGAGCGGTTGCTCGGATCCCGCCAAGGTATATCTAATTTATTAGATATTTAATTTTATGTATTTATTTATTTAAATAAATATATTTTCTGTGTTTGTCGTGCCGGTGATTGATCCTGTTACAGTTGCGTCCGCGTTTAATTCGTTTCCGCTGCTAAATTAATTTGGAATTAATTTTATTATTATAATCGGTTTTAATAAAATTAAAATCGGTAACCCGGATCCCACTGTAAAATCCCAACAGTGGTATCAGAGCCATTATCACCGCGCGCAAACCAGATTCGGTCTTTTCGTGACCGATAGTTCGCAATTTCGACTTAAATCCAAATTGCGAATTAGTTAATTTAATTTATTATTTTAATTCCATATATTATATTGTGTGTTACGGCCGACCCCTCTAATTTTGTGATCATGTATGAATGTCATGGCGTGATTTGTTTTTCTCTGTTTGGCCCAAGTTGTTGGCCCAATTGGTTGTTTTTTTATTTTGGTTTATTGGACCCGGTTTTTGGGTTTCAAAGTTGTACAAATTTAGAGCTAGGTTACTAGAAGTAGTTTTAGTAATTGTAAATTTGTATGTAACCAAAAGTCGAAGACTGGACACACGCAAGAGGGATGTCAAAGCAAGTGGGAGCTGAACAGGATTCCAGATCGCACAGAGTTGCCATCTCGATCGTTCACCATTTTTGTAATTTAATTTATTTTAAATTGTCCCATACGATCTCGCTTGTATGGCTCGAGCGAGATCAAGACCTTGTGCCGTTAAACACACAATATGCCATTCGCGACAACTTAGTAATTTAATTAGGTTAAATTAATTTACTGGTCCCGAGTGGAGATAGGGTTTTATCGTTCGTGTCTGACGATGATTAAATATTAAAAGTAATTAATATCCCTATTTGGTAATTCTTTAAAACTGGTAGTTCGTGCCATCCTATCTCAAGTTGAACTTGGAATGTATTTACCGGAGCATCAGTGTTGGAGTATTTCAACACCGCACTTGGTGCCGAGGGTACCTTCTAAGGTGAATGACATTGGAGTATTTCAACACCGTGTCATCACATCGACCATTTAGGACTACTATCGCTTTAAACGTATATGTTCGTGGTGTTGGAGTATTTCAACACCGCGCCACGGATGTGTACTGCTAAAGTGGGCACGGATGAGGATAAACGTATCGCAAAATACAATTGTATGTATATAGCGGCCTCATACCGAGAGTTGTGACTTGAGTCTCACAATTGACAATCGTTGTCAGTTTGTTTACACGGTTTTGCTCCTGAGGCTCATTTGGCGGTCTCAAGTGATCTCGTCTAAACGAATTCTCATTTTCTTAAAATAAACCTTACCAACTTATTTTAAAGAAAAATAAACATCGAAAATACTGATTAAAATTTACTTTGCTTATTTTCAGAAGGCTAAAGAAAACTCACCACCATTAAGTTCAATGGTACAACTCGACCCCTTCACTGAGTCTGGCTTTCTCGCATGGCAGACAACCCTGAGGAACCTTTTAAGACTCTTCGGGAAACTCTATGTCATTGACCGACCGATCGCGAGTATTCCATCTTACTTGCTAAATGAGAACTCGCGGTCTGAGCTCCAAAAGCACACTGACGATGATAAGGACGTCACTGACCTGATGTTGTCTAGCATGACTCAGGATTATCGGTACAATTTCATGGGGATGTCTGCTTATGACATCATTCGTAAACTCAAGGATTTATTTGAATTGAGTCAGAGGACTGAGCGAGCTGATGCACTTTCACAATTTGTGAACTGCTCTATGGCTAACGACTCCTCTCCATACGATCATGTCATGCTGATGAAAGCGTATCGTGACAGACTGATCGACCTTGGCTACTCCATCTCTGACGGGATGGCTCTTGATGTAGTACTCAGATCTTTGCCAGAACATTATCGTATTCTTGCGATTAATTGTTCGGCTCAGTCGATCGAGGAGGTTATTCCGTTGATACCCAACGTGAAGATCAGGACCACGCCGGACGTGCTCAAGGTTACGAATACAAAGATCTCCAAAACCAAGAAGGTTAAAGAGGGCAAAGGCAAGAAACCACAGGTTCAGCCTCCTGAGGAGCGCCTGTGCTATGAGTGCAACAAAATGGGACACTGGCGTCGCAACTGTCCTGTTTATCTTGCAAAGCTGAAGATGACCAAGAACTCTAATAAGGGTTGCTCATCAGGTATTTCAATAAATGTTATTGAACTTTTCACTGTTTCCTCCAATTCATGGGTATTTGATACTGGATGTGGTTACCACATTGTTAATGTTTTGCAGGAACCTGAGAAGTGGAAGAAGACAGAACGAGGCCGCATGGACCTCATCGTTGGTGACGGGAAGAAGGTCCCAGTACTTGCTACTGGAACATTTTCTTTTTCATGTTCTTCAGGCCTTGTAGTTAATTTGATTAACTGTTTATATGCACCTGGTTTATCCAGGAACATTATCTCTGTCTCTTCATTGTTTGAACAAGGATTTCGGTATAAATTTAATGGAAATATGATTTCTGCTTACCTTAATGATATCTTTTATTTCGAGGCTAAACCTCAACATGGAATATATGAGATAGATGTTCAAACAAACGACCAGCTCTATCATGTTTCTAAGAGAAACAAAGCTGATAGTAACGAATCCTCGTTATGGCACCATAGACTTGGTCACATAAGCAAGGCCCGCATCAAGAAGTTGCAAACTGCTGGCATTCTCGAATCCCAAGATGCAGATTCCTTTGACGAATGCGAGTCATGCTTATCTGGTAAATTAACCAAGTCACCCTTCACCCACACAGGTGAACGGGCCCAAGGATTGTTAGGCGTTATTCACACTGATGTGTGTGGACCCTTTCGAACCGAGACGAGAAATCGTGAACGGTACTTCGTGACTTTCATCGATGACTACAGCAGATATGCCTATGTCTATCTGATGAAACACAAACATGAAACTTTTGAAAAGTTCAAAGAGTTTCAAAACGAAGTACAAAATCAGCTGACTCGAACTATCAAAATACTTCGATCAGATAGAGGTGGTGAATACCTAAGCGCTGAGTTCCTGAATCATCTAAAGGAATGTGGAATCGTTTCACAACCTACTCCACCTGGCACACCCCAGTTAAATGGCGTTAGTGAAAGGAGGAATCGAACCCTGCTTAACATGGTTCGATCAATGATGTGTAGGACAACCTTGCCGCATTCCTTTTGGGGATATGCCATCTTAACCGCCGCTCGTCTAATAAATCTGGCACCGACCAAGAAAGTAGGGAAGACCCCATATGAGATATGGCATGGTTCTCTTCCCAAACTTTCATACCTCAGGGTATGGGGATGTGATGCTTATGTCAGCAGTGACTCTGATAATAAGCTCGATCCTCGAGGCGAAAAGGTAACTTTCGTTGGATACTATGGTAATACCGGTTATTACTTCTACCATCCCGATGCAAACACTGTTTCCATCAAGCGGAAAGGTAAATTCCTTGAGAAAGAATTTCTTACTCGAGGAACAAATAGTGATCCAGTGGATCTTGAAGAAATTCAAGATTCACCTAACCCTGAAGCGGTCGCTGTGTCTGACCGACAAGTTGTTGTCGCACCATCAGACCCAAACACAAGCACAAGCGTTCGTAGGAGCGAAAGAATACGACATGAGCCTGATAGATACCTTGGATATCATGAGGCCTTCGATGTTCTATTAATAGCCGATTCTAACGATGAACCTATTAATTACAAAGCTGCTATATCAGATCCGGAATCTGATAAATGGCTTGAAGCCATGAACGCTGAGATGCAATCTATGCGTGACAATCACGCCTGGGACTTGATTGAGCTACCCCCCGGTACACGGGCAGTAGGGAGCAAGTGGATCTTTAAAAGAAAAACTGACATGCATGGAAATGTGCAAACCTACAAGGCACGGCTTGTAGCGAAAGGTTTCACTCAAACTCAAGGGATTGATTATGATGAGACCTTTTCGCCCGTTGTCATGATCAAATCGATCAGGATTCTCCTTGCCATAGCCGCATACCATGACTATGAGATATGGCAAATGGACGTAAAAACCGCCTTCCTGAACGGACAACTCGAAGAAGATGTCTATATGGTTCAGCCTGATGGTTTTGTCGATCCAGAGAGTCCAAACAAGGTTTGCAAGCTTAGCAAGTCCATTTATGGACTCAAGCAAGCATCTCGAAGCTGGAATCTTCGTTTTGATCAGAAAGTCAAAGAGTTTGGCTTTGAACAAAACAAAGACGAGCCTTGTGTCTACAGAAAGGCAAGTGGGAGCGCTGTATCGTTCCTCGTACTGTACGTGGACGATATATTGATCATAGGGAACAACATACCCATGCTTAACGAAGTTAAGAAATGGCTTTCATCTTGTTTCGCTATGAAAGACCTTGGAGAAGCCGCTTATATTCTGGGAATCAAGATTCACAGAGATCGATCTAAGCGCCTTTTGGGACTCAGTCAAAGCACATACATAGATAAGATCATAGCTCGGTTCAATATGAGCAACTCCAAGAAAGGAGCAGTTCCCATGACTAAGGGAACAATATTGGACAAATCTCAAGCACCTAAAACGGAGCGCGAGATAAGCCAAATGGCATCGATCCCATTTGCCTCTGCTATTGGATCTATCATGTATGCCATGCTCTGCACACGACCGGATGTCTCGTATGCATTGAGCGTGACAAGTCGGTACCAACAGACGCCAGGGCTAGCTCACTGGACGGCTGTAAAGAACATACTGAAATACTTGAGAAACACCACTGACATGTTTCTCGTATTCGGGGGTGTTGATGAGGAGCTCACTGTAAGATGTTACACTGACGCCAGTTTTCAGACTGACCGAGATGACTCTCGCTCACAGTCAGGATTCGTATTCACTCTTAACGGAGGGGCTGTTTCTTGGAGAAGCTCAAAACAGCCAGTAGTAGCTGATTCTACTACTGAATCCGAATACATAGCCGCCTCAGAAGCTGCTAAAGAAGCCGTGTGGATGAAGAAGTTCATATCCGATCTCGATGCTATGCCAAGTATTAGGCAACCCATCGAGATGTTGTGCGATAACACAGGCGCTATAGCTCAAGCCAAAGAGCAACGGTCCCATAAGATGGCCAAGCACGTACTGAGGAAATTCCACTACATAAGAGAAGTAGTCGACAGAAATGAAATCAAGATAAGCAAAGTACACACAGATCAAAACTTAGCTGATCCCTTCACTAAGCCTATGACTCAACAGACTCATATACGCCACAGAGAAGCGATAGGGCTTAGATTAGCTAAAGACATGTTTTGATTCAGTATTTGGATGTATGAACACCAACGGTTATCTGTATTATTCTTATTCCATCTGTTTTATGCAATAATGAATTACATAACTGTGTTCAATATTTGTACGTTTAATCCATGGACAATAAGTTCTTGTCCTAAATGTCCGTAGTCGATTAGTAAGTGGGAGCTATACTAAAGTAAGACTATTGTGACTGGTTGAACTTTAAAGTTGTTTAACGTTCAAACTCACAGACCTCATTGGTGAATGACGTTGGACGTAACTCGCATCATGCAACGCAATCATGGAAGTCTTGCTTGCTTGATTAAATGCATGCTCTAATGTATCCTTAGACCTGAGACGCATATTCGAACTCCTCTTTACTAAAGAACATTCTTTGATTGTAGCCTAACGTTGTCGCGTAACTGCCAGCCATAACGGCTACTTTTGGGAATGGCTCTGAGGTTTAGAGGGAGCTGTATGCCTCAACAAGGGATTCTGTACTCTTGCTTCGGCAACAGTTAGACATAAAGGCGCCCTCGTTGATTCCAAGTGATAAGTGTGAGGCCTCACCCAAACTTACTGTGTGTTTGTTGGATCACTTCGAATTGTATCGAGAATGAAAATCGATGAATACAATATGGGAGTCCATGTCCTATAATTCATCAATGTCTTATACAGAAAGGAACATATGACAATGAATGCACAAGTCGTAAGTCTGCTTGATAGTCAATCAGATATACCTTGGCAACCGACTTAAAGAGTCAATATTAGTTGGTGTAGCCATGCATAGCTAGAGTGCCTCTGACTGCGCTCGTTAAACTGTCGCGTTCAGTCCAAGTGGGAGACTGTTGGAAACAAGGGTGTCCTGACCCGACGAATTAACGAACCCGACCGATATTGACCCGTAAGAGTTACACCCGGGTCAACGGACTATTATATCTAATTAATTGTTAATTAGAAATAAACGAACTAAATGGTGAATTAAATAAATATGAATTATTTATTTAAATTGACAAAATCTATCGGTTCAAAATACTCGGTAATTAAAAGACGGATCGATTAGTTGTTACCAGATTAACAGACTAATCGATTGATGGATTAAAGGAGATCGCGACCGGGCCCAGTCCGTCTGGCCCCGGTCCGCGAATTTAATATTAAATGAGAAAAGGAGGAGGATTGAAAAAAAAGTTACTCGAAACCCTAATCTCCTCTCTTCTCTCTCTCTTTGCGCCGAACCCCAGCCGAAGTCGGCTCCTTCGCCGCCGTCGCCGACCGCCGTCGCCGCCCCGCCTCCACCATCGTGATCCGTTGGAGATTTCAGATGGATCCCCGTCTTGCCAGTATTTGCGCCCGACTCGAAAGCGAAGCCGTCGCAGCCCGAGCCGAAGCCGCAGCCCGAGCCGAAGCCGAAGCCGCAGCACGAGCCGCCGCCGCGGCTCAAACCGCCGCCGCCGCCGCTGCCGCACGCGCGCCGCTGCGCGACCACCGGCCGGTGGTTCTCGCGCTGCCGGCGCAGCCGAGACCGCCGCGCCCGGTTGCGTCGTCGTGGCCGGCGCCGCTCTACCCGTCCGCCGCCGCCGCCTCTCCTCCGATCTCCGGCGAGTCGTTCGTCGTGGGATCGGTCCCGGTGGCCATCCCGACGGAGAAGGTTTTGTCACCACCACCGGTGGTATCCCTACCACCACCGCCGCCACTGCCGCCGCCGCCACCTATGGTCGCCGCCGCCGATGTCGTCGTCGATGATCTGTCTCGAAGGTTCGAGTCGGACGTCACTGTTCGTCCTAGCGCGAGCCCGTTGAATCCGGGTGTCTCGAGCGGTTGCTCGGATCCCGCCAAGGTATATCTAATTTATTAGATATTTAATTTTATGTATTTATTTATTTAAATAAATATATTTTCTGTGTTTGTCGTGCCGGTGATTGATCCTGTTACAGTTGCGTCCGCGTTTAATTCGTTTCCGCTGCTAAATTAATTTGGAATTAATTTTATTATTATAATCGGTTTTAATAAAATTAAAATCGGTAACCCGGATCCCACTGTAAAATCCCAACACAAGTCATCGCGGTTTTCTGCCTCCCCCGTGTCCTCTCGGGACCACGGTCAAATAGGCTGATATTGTTCCTCCGTGCACTCCCCGTGCCACGGGGCGGAGTTTGTCAAACTCCAGTAGATCTACCCAACATCCCCTCGCTTTCACAAATTAATGGCACAATTAAGTTGAGGACTTTTAAGTTATAAGGCATCCTTAGAAAACATGTGATATCATATGGTTTAGACTTTAACCTACACTAGCCATATTAAAATGTTTTCAGTTTTGTTTCAAAAAGCAGTTTGATCAGAGTTCACAAGAGTTCCCATAAAACACTTCAGTTCATCAAGTGGGTGCCGAGCATCCCGGGTTCTCATGTTTATCAGTGAGGTGCCTAGCACTCTCGAGTTTATCAGCATTGTTTTCGTTAAGTTATTCTGTGTGGCCCATCGAACTCACGGTAAGCGGGTTAGTGACACTCACCTTTGGTTGCACTGCTACACTTCAAGTAAATCCAATATTGTTGTTTAACGAAGACCTAGAACACGTTTAGGTCTTAAGTATTAGTTTCGTGTCTAATCTTTACTTAACGTCGCTATGGCCCATAACATAGCACGTTGCAACTATGACTCGACATACCGACACACGACACCAATGGTTGATCATAGATAAGGGTTCATATAAAACAGAAATCAAACATGTTTCATCATGGCAAAATCATGTAAGTCATGGCATAACACTTAAGTAAATTTCACAAGTTTGGTTTTTAGGTCAAGCCTTAGTTTCGCTAGCATAGTTTCGCTAGGCAGTTTCGCTAGGTGCACGGGCAGCACTTTCGCTAGGCAATGCCCGGTAACACAGTTTCGCTAGGCTAGTTTCGCCCGAAACTGCTGACGCAGTTTCGCTAGCCTAGTTTCGCAGGGAAACTGGTTTGAACTTTCGTTCAGGTATTTCGCTCGATAGTTTCGCTCGAGCTGGTCTGGTCAGGTTCCCGGCGACACTATAGTTTCGCTGGTCAGTGTCGCTGGATGGAGATATAATTTCGCTACTTAGTTTCGCCCAGAGAACACACAGTTTCGCTGGTCGCGAAAAACATACGGATTTGCCTAAAAATCAACCTAACAGCTTCTGATCATACATGCAATTCATTATCTAGTATCCCTAGGCATTTACCAACATAAATCAAGCAGCTTTAACAAGTTTAACATGCATTTTGATCATCAAATCTCTAAAATGGGTTCAAAACCCTAAAATGAACTAATTTGCACAAATCTCTAATATGGATGGATTTCACACGTAAAGTTATCAACTTTGTTACAGATCTAGCATCCTAAAGCATATATACAGAAGATCAAGCAATATCATGAAGGTTTGGTCATGCTTTTTAAGAAAAACACATATAAAACACATAATGGAGGTTTTTGGGACTCACGGTTCGATCTCCTAGCTTGGTAGATGATGGTTTGAGGCTGAGATCTCGACAACTTGGTGTGAACCTCGACTGACCAGAATCTCCAGGAGAAAAGAGTGTGTGTGTGTTTGTTGTGATATGAGGCAAATGAGGCTACTAGGGTTTATTAAGTTTATTTATATCAGGGGCTAGTTTCGCTGGCAGTTTCGCTGACTGGCGAAACTGGCTCTGATCTCGAACACACTGATCAGTCTAGCCTGCTACCGGGCGAATCTGTAATTTCGCTCGGTAGTTTCGCTGACTACTAAATTTAGGCAATTTTCACATAATCAAGTATTTACAATTAATCATGCTATTCACAATAATAAGTCATGTATTTAAATCACATTGCACATAGAGACAATCAATGATGAACACATAACACATATGGACGGTTCGGTGATCAACCAAGGGTCGTGAACGTATTCGGCCTAGTTATGCATTAGCTACTTATAACGTAACTAACGGGTTTGTCTAACGGAAGTTAACCTTGAAATTCTCGGGTGTCACATCGATGTGACAACCCCTAAAAATTTTGGGGGTTGTCACAGCAAGTGTCAACTAATGTTGGTGAGTTCACATAAGCACATAAATATAACTAGTATAGTTATGCAGTACGAATACAACAGTTTTTATTCGTATATAAGCATGTATATTAACAGTACAATCCATATCGTAGGTAGCGAGCCTAAGTTCATGTCACTAAAACGTTCGCAACCGAAGCTGACCAATTAGTTGTAGGAATAATTCCTTACGTGGTTTGCCTTCCCCGTGTCTACTCGATCACGGTAAGTTTAGGCTGACATTGTCCTCAGTCCGACCGCCAGTCGGGTGGTGCATCTCATGCCCGCTGAGTGGGGTTTGTCAGACCCCAGTAGTACTACCCAATATCCCCTCGCTATAAACTATTAACGGTTCGATTAGTAAGGACTTTCAAAGATAAGCATTTTACGTGAACATGTGATATATGTTGGATTTCTACTTTAATCATACATAAACGTTGTCGTGTTATCACCCTAACCCGGGTGTAACGTGTTTGCGTGTGTTATCGTCCAAAACCGGACGTAACGTAAATGTTGTGAAACTCACCTTAGGGTGCGCTGCTACAATTTAGTAAGACTTCGTGTCTTGCGTAACTACCGAGCACCTATTGAATTTACATACGTAAGTGTGTGTCCGCACATGAGTAACATAGCCTAGCAGACGGTTTAAATCAAGTAATTCCAAAATATGACGTACGTGACAATTTCAATTCGTGACGAAAATCGTTTATTACGAAAGTAGTCAAAAATGACATTAGATCGAGGACTCAAGGATTTACGAAAATCAATATGCGTGAGTCATCCCAAATAATAAATATAGGAATCATCGGTAAATATATATTCGTAAATATAAATATCGAGGCGTAGTCAATATTAAATAAAACGTCCTAAATATATATTTATGTGTCGTGACATAAATTCGAGAGTTTAAAGAACATCCTTTAAATGTTCGCATTACATGACAATAACATAAATATAAATATATATATATATATATATATATATATATATATATATATATATATATATATACGTTTAAAATTAATGTATATTAATATAAACGAAACCATCGAATTTTTAATTCTTTTAAATTATAGAGTTTTCGTATTATAAAAGTTCAATGGGTACTCTAACGGTGTCTATGAAAATTTTATGGGGCGGGATTTAATTGTCATGTGATAGTAGTTTTGGGTTTCGGACCAAATTATGCTTAAAACCATTAAAAAAAATAAAACAAGAGGAATGGGGGGTCACAGGACTCGAACCTGTGACCTAGACATTATAACCCTGCGCCCTAGCCACTGGGCTAGGGGCTCGTTTGTGATCAGTTTCGCAGCCCCTTCATTTTATTCTTGTAACAGCAAGCAAATCAGATCAGGAAAAAAAAAACAATAAAAGTTTTGGAGGCTGGGAAGGTTCGAACCAGGGACCTCCACGTTTTAGGGTGAAGCATCCGGCCACTGGGGCACCCGGCCCGTTTGGGTTCTAACCCGACACATATAATATATAAAGAGTAAATGTCGAGTGCCATCTCCTTCCTATAAAACCCTAAACCCGCCGGATGTATTTTTTTTTTTTTGTTCACCGGAAAAACATACAGAACACATACAAGAGCCGAACCTTGGCAAGATCAACGGAAATCGATTGTAGAAGGTTTCTAGGCTTACCTCGAGTACGCAGAGGCGTAGCTTTTAAGGGGCGGGAGGGGGCGCCCGACCCCCCGAATTTTTTTTTGTGATGTATGGGTATATAATTTTCGTGTAGAAAAAAAATCGATATACTCCAGTTTCGACCCCCCATTTACCTAAAAGTTGGTGTTAGAAAAAAAAAATTAGATCCCGACCCCGCACTTGATATTTTCAAGCTTCGCCACTGCGAGTACGAACGATGACCGAAAAGGGGATGTGTTACACTCGATTGACACCGAACACTATCCTGGCGCCGGAGACGACAGTGATGCTAGATTCGTTCTGTGATGACTGCCCGTTCACGAACAGTGGATGAAGACGGAGACGCAATGGTCAACAATGATGGCAGTCACGGTTACTCTTGATCGGAATTTCTTCCCGAGGGTTTTTCTACGGTGATACTTGAGAGGGAACGAGAGAGAAAAGGGGTGTCTGGAAGATTGAGGATGAACTGAATGATGATATCGATTATTGCCATTGATGATCTATCCATTGCACTTCCATAACCGACGTGATTGAATGTACAGGTTCGGTTTCTTCGGTTGCCGATGAAGGGAACCGTCGGTTCTTTAAGATGGGAATTAAAATGATTTTTGTAAATGGGCAAGAATGGTCCCCAGAGATTTACAAGGAAGGAAGCAGGTTTCATGTAATGACAGTGACAGTCCCTCCAACTTATTAACTATAACACAAGTGTAGAAAATTACTAGTTAGGTCCCCCTAAGTTTAGAGACATCTAACGGATGCTAACGGGGACTAACGAAGAGTAGTTAGGCGATGACTATTCGAGTGAACGTCAAAACATATTTAACGAGCGAGGTCTTATAAAGATGCAATCTATATATATCTAGCATAAAATCATAGTTATAATTCATAACTGTATGTTTTCAAATTCCCGTAAAATTATAAAACGCTTTGTGCGATTTCGTGACACATCATCACATAAAGTAATGATATAACATGTGTATATATGTATACATATATACCACATGTAAATAATATATATAATAGTCACATAAAATGGCAGTCGTTTCCATGAATCATAAAATATAATTTATATAACATTATAGATTATATAATTATTCAAGTTGGTTAACTGACGTCTAGACTCATGTGCACTGCTCGTGTAACTATTCTAGTTAACTGAGGTAACGGACGTTATTGAAATATAGCACAAGTTGTTAACGGGGTTAACCTGGGAAATTGTCTAACCTGGGAAATTGCCGGTTGTCACATGGCAAAGGTCGAATTTAACGGGCAAAACAACTCGGCATCAATCGGTGAAAGAATGCCGTTGGGGGCGAGTTTTATGCCGATGCCACCGATGGTTGGTTGCTCGGTATACATGCCGAGCTCGGCATCTTCTATGCCGCCTCATGCCGAGGGTGTAAAACTTGTACACCGCCCACCCTAAGAGGAGATTAAAGAAATAACCCAAACCGACACATTAAAAAATAAATGTGTCTAAATTGCCACCTCTAATGTATATAAGAGAACGATAAGGAAAATGACATGTATACCCTTTGTAGCTTATCGTCCAAACTCTCTCTTAATCTCCTTCTTTCAATCTCTCGTTTCTGAGAGACAAATTTGGCTACCTTTAGCATGAGCCCTTTCCATGTCAGCTTCCAGCAATCCCAATCTTTTCTTCTTAGCTGCAGCCCACTTTTGAGAAATAGCAGTACCAACACACTCTTTGAGTAATCCTTCTTATAAGATATTGAGATGTTCTTTCCCTTGATATGGCCCTTCGTTCCTGTAGCCCTTCAAGATTCTCATTCTGTATGTCTCAGCCTGCCTCACACGCAATTCCACTTTTGTCCCTAGCTCTGCACATTCCTTCTTAACACGCAGTTCTACCTATGTTCTGGCTGCTTGCCTCAACTGGTCCAGCTTAGCTAGACGTCACGTAGTTGCTCTTTTTCCAAAACGCTTAACCTGAACCTGAGAAACAATAACTAAAACATTAATGTGGGCATCACAAACTTTCATAACCTCATTATGTATAACACATCCGTTAAATTGGGTTACAAATTAGGTAATAGAACAGTCATCGACTCCGGCGATGGTTGTACTTAAACCTCAGACGCAGATAGTAACAGGAGTACAAAATTTAATCAACGAACTGCAACCGGAGACGAAATTGAATCTACAAACGACGCAACCGGAGACTAAATTGAATCTACAAAATTTAGTCGACTCAGATACACAATCTAAACCTTCAATTTTAGAAAATTAAAATACAATGTAACCTTTTGCAGGTTGAGATTGCATCTGTATGTTGGAGTGAAAGAAATGTTTGTGAAATTTAGAGTAAATACATTTAGTGGCACATTATAAAAGACACAAAAACATAAGTTAGATAGTGTGGCACAATTAAAGTGCCACTAAAACCTATATTAATGGCATAAAACCTAAATGTCGCTAAAACTATAATAAAAACCTATATTAGTGGCATAAAACGTAAATGCCGCTAAAAATTTGTGCCACTAATGGCATTTTTTTTGTAGTGATAAGAGCAGGCAAAATAATACAAACACAAGATAAGGAAAGATCTCACCCGAGACGCCTGAGTTGTCAACCTTCACTTATGGTTACACAACTTAGGCAGCGCTGCAACTCCTACGTTTGTTTTGACAGCACCTCCTAGCCTCCTCAACCTTCACTTAGGGTTGAGGTCTCTAATCCGATCCGTTCGACAATTACAGCAGCCACACCAACTGAAATCCTTCCACACGAGTTTACACCAAGCGGTGAGCGTAGATTCAGGATCTAGAGTCACCACAACAACCAGATTCGAATCACGAAACAATGCGCCGAGTATTTGGAATAAGAACCAGAAACCCTAGATGCGAAATCTGAAGCGACAACGACAATCGGTAAATCGGTAGCAAGAAAACTCTTGGAAATCAAAGTCGAAGCTCCAATACCATGTAAAGAAAGATACCACGAACAGGTCTACAGATCAAATACAACAAACTCACGGACAACTACAAAGATCTGAAACAAATACTAGTCAATCCTTGGAGAAATCAAGACCTAAGAAAGTCACAACATAGCAAAAGATCATCGATAAGATGATCTTCACAACAAGTACAGACCGAATCGAGACGAACACCAAGAATACCTCTCAAACCCTAGCATAGAGAACTGACTAAATACCAAAAAGAAAAAAAATATATCGATTGCCCTAATCATCCAGCTACCACTTGTTTAAAAGAGAACCCGCATCTTCACTGGAGCAACCATCCGAAAGACCCAATACAGCTCCTGACCTGAACTCCTTTTTTAAGTCCAACGACCTCATTAAGCCCATCCAGAAGTCCAGTCTTGAGCCCATACTTTCTTTTTATCTACAAGTCACAAACACACAAATTAAGTTCTAATCAATTGCCCTAATCATCCAGCTACCACTTGTTTAAAAGAGAACCCGCATCTTCACTGGAGCAACCATCCGAAAGACCCAATACAGCTCCTGACCTGAACTCCTTTTTTAAGTCCAACGACCTCATTAAGCCCATCCAGAAGTCCAGTCTTGAGCCCATACTTTCTTTTTATCTACAAGTCACAAACACACAAATTAAGTTCTAATCAATTGCCCTAATCATCCAGCTACCACTTGTTTAAAAGAGAACCCGCATCTTCACTGGAGCAACCATCCGAAAGACCCAATACAGCTCCTGACCTGAACTCCTTTTTTAAGTCCAACGACCTCATTAAGCCCATCCAGAAGTCCAGTCTTGAGCCCATACTTTCTTTTTATCTACAAGTCACAAACACACAAATTAAGTTCTAATCAATTGCCCTAATCATCCAGCTACCACTTGTTTAAAAGAGAACCCGCATCTTCACTGGAGCAACCATCCGAAAGACCCAATACAGCTCCTGACCTGAACTCCTTTTTTAAGTCCAACGACCTCATTAAGCCCATCCAGAAGTCCAGTCTTGAGCCCATACTTTCTTTTTATCTACAAGTCACAAACACACAAATTAAGTTCTAATCAATTGCCCTAATCATCCAGCTACCACTTGTTTAAAAGAGAACCCGCATCTTCACTGGAGCAACCATCCGAAAGACCCAATACAGCTCCTGACCTGAACTCCTTTTTTAAGTCCAACGACCTCATTAAGCCCATCCAGAAGTCCAGTCTTGAGCCCATACTTTCTTTTTATCTACAAGTCACAAACACACAAATTAAGTTCTAATCAATTGCCCTAATCATCCAGCTACCACTTGTTTAAAAGAGAACCCGCATCTTCACTGGAGCAACCATCCGAAAGACCCAATACAGCTCCTGACCTGAACTCCTTTTTTAAGTCCAACGACCTCATTAAGCCCATCCAGAAGTCCAGTCTTGAGCCCATACTTTCTTTTTATCTACAAGTCACAAACACACAAATTAAGTTCTAATCAATTGCCCTAATCATCCAGCTACCACTTGTTTAAAAGAGAACCCGCATCTTCACTGGAGCAACCATCCGAAAGACCCAATACAGCTCCTGACCTGAACTCCTTTTTTAAGTCCAACGACCTCATTAAGCCCATCCAGAAGTCCAGTCTTGAGCCCATACTTTCTTTTTATCTACAAGTCACAAACACACAAATTAAGTTCTAATCAATTGCCCTAATCATCCAGCTACCACTTGTTTAAAAGAGAACCCGCATCTTCACTGGAGCAACCATCCGAAAGACCCAATACAGCTCCTGACCTGAACTCCTTTTTTAAGTCCAACGACCTCATTAAGCCTATCCAGAAGTCCAGTCTTGAGCCCATACTTCCTTTTTATCTACAAGTCACAAACACACAAATTAAGTTCTAATATTATCAAGCTAATGAGCTATAAATTATTATTAACTATTTTCACACAAAAACATGCCCTAATTTACTCTATTTTTGAATGTATATCAACTAATTAGAAATCAAAGAAGTGCGTGGAGGAGGTCTTATAATTTTAACGTGTCGGATATGTTTTTTTTTTGTCTTATAACGCACCCCGGATGGTGTATCAGGCGCTATGGGCTAGTAAGACTTGTCGATGGACGGATGGAGTTTGTTTTTGAGGAGCATAGATTTCATCACACATTCACACTACTACTACTACTGTTGGTGAAAACGACAAAAACCCATCTAACTTGTTATTGTCGTCTAACGGGCTTTTTCAGATTACCCCATAAAATAAAAACCTCATCAAAATCTACTCGCTGATAGTTTGTTGTTGATTGGGATGAAGCAAGCAGTAGTTATGGAAGATGGAAATCAGTTGATAAAGCTGTACTCGCACCCCATGAGCTCTTGCTCTCGTCGTGTTCGTCTCGCTCTCCACTTAAAAGGTTTATCAGTCTTTCTGTACCTACCTACCTGATTCATTCATTTCCAAATATCTAATGAATCTGTTCACAAATAAATATAATTTCAGCTACTTTATTACTTGCTGTATAAACAAACATGATATATTAATTGATTGCAGGGCTCAAATATGAATGCATAAATATCACATCGGTAGGTGATCCTGGTGAGAATACTAATTCTTACATTCATTTCATTTCATTTCCACACCTTAGAAATTTGATGTTGAGATTAAACTGTTCATAAACCTTAGGTTTTAGTCCGGCTGCTGACAATTTTGTTGCTATTTATTTTAATGCAATTGGGATGACTTTGACCGATAAGAGTTATGATATACATCGAGCAAGTTAGGAAGTGCAGGGTGCATGCTTGTATCGATGATATCATAATTCGAGGGACCTCATTGGGGCGAAGCCTATTATCTTCGGATGGACTAAAGGTGAAATTTGGGCAATTAATTCAAAATTCGATTCGATAACTGAAAAGATTAGTTTTTCTATATACACTCCCAATTCGTTTTTGGCCGTTTCTTCTGGTTCGAAAATACACACAAAACGCATACTCTGGTTCTTCAATCTCTGATCTGAGTTTTATCCGATTGATACGTTCAAGTGAACGGACCGAATAGTTTCAATATGAAAGCGCTACACCACTTTCAGATTATCCAAGTACCATTCTCAATTAAAAATTTGGGGCTTGAACCATATTTTTCATTATAATAATTTCAAAAGAAACTAACAATTTTGTAAAAAAAAAAAAGAAACTGAAACCGGGCCGACCAACCCAACCCGTCGGGTTTGGTTTGTCGTTTTCAGAAACCTTAGTTAGCTGTTCGGCCCAGAATTTTCGTCAAACTATCCGAACCAGGACAGCCTGATAAATCTTATGTTGGTAAGAAAATCCATATTATCTTCATGCCAGGGTAGTATCTATCAGGTTTTTTAGAATTTCAAAGACAATTACATAATTCAGTTATAAAAGAGGAAAACTTAACTCCTGATATTGCCCTTTGATATACAGAACTTCTAAAGGTCAATCCTATGGGTTATGTGCCTGCATTAGTAGATGGCACAACTATAGTTTCAGATTCTTATGCCATTTTATTAGTAAGTAATCTATATCTTCATTCTCATATAATTTCTAACTTATGATGCCGAAACGGGTCGGTCAGTCTTCTAAAATGAATTCTTGCATTTACAGTATCTGGAAGAGAAATACCCACAACATGCTTTATTGCCTCAAGATCTTGTGAGAAAATCAATAAATTACCAGGTAAGTTGATATTCCCAATTCCTTACAAATTTTCAGTTTGTTGACCTTGACCAACTACCTGTCTGTGCTAGGCTGCAAGTATTGTTTCTTCCAGCATTCAGCCTCTTCAGAATATGGTTTTAGTTGTGAGTAGAAACTGTAGAAACTTCTGGTGATATCTGTTTTTGGCATCTTATCATGCAAATATTTTCTAATACTTGAATTTCTATCGCGCTTAATTTTAACAGAATTATATCGGGGAAATTGTTAGTCCTGATGAGAAGCTTCCTTGGGCTCAATATCATATCGGGAAAGGATTTGTGGGTAAGGATCAAGACATTTGATTTTTGGCATGCATGTGAAATATTTTTGAGTTTATTCATATCAAGATGCAACATTATTAAGGTTTTAGCAACCATTAAGGTTTCACCAAATTTCTAATTATGTGATCACTTTTGCAGCTCTTGAGATACTATTAGCAAACTATGCTGGAAAATATGCTACTGGAGATGAAATTTACCTTGTATGTTTATTCTTAGGCCACTATAATGTAGAGATATTTTTTAAGTTGCCCTTTTGATTTTGACTTTCAAGCCTAGTAATTCCACATATAAGGTAACATTTATTTGAATTCTTATAATGTGGTTACTTGCAGGCAGACTTATATCTGGCACCCCAACTTGATAATGCAATCAACCGGTTCAAGCTTGATATGGTATTCTCTGATCACAAGCTACTAATATGCTAACTTTATCTTTTTAGTTTTCATAAATTTATCCATTAATTGAAATGTGCAGACCGCATTCCCGCTCCTGCTTAAATTGAACAAGACTTACAATGAAACACCATCTTTCCAACAGATCTTGGCTGAAACACAGCAACAGCATACTGGTTTGACCCACAACACTTTTTATTGTTTTTTCAACTTTTTATAAGTGTTAAGAATCCGAGAGCTTCAAAACAGTAATTCACTCAAACGATCAATAGATCTCAATGAAAACAAGAAAACGAATGCACATATCAACGAATAGGTTTTGCGATTACAGGGAAAACTGAAAAGAAAGATTAAACTACACTTGTGAGCTTAACGGCTACTTAAACCACACCCTAACAACCTTTAACGAAATATTAAAGAAATACAACAACCAGCACCCTCAAAGTTTCCGATTATGACATTTAACCCCCTGTACTTTGTAAACTTCAGATTATAATGCTTTAACCTCACATTTCTCCACCTTCAAGCATTATTCACCTGTAAAACCAAACACTTAAACAACAAACACATAATGTAAGCTTCCTGAACCTGAGACAGCAACCAAAGATACTTTAGCACCTGATTAACACCTACTAACAGAGGCTCAATGAGCTTGATAAGCATGGTGTCAGATTACCAAAATACCCCTGACCTTCAATCAGATTCTAACTAGCTTACACTCATTAAAGTCAAACATTTTAAGAACTTTGACCCTGGGAGAGCTTTAGTAAACAAGTCTGCACAATTTTCATGTGTGCTAACATATTCCAAAATCACTTTCCCATCAGTCACTATATCTCTTATGAAATGGAACCTAACATTTATATGTTTGGTCCTTTCATGAAAGATACCATTTTTAGCCAATGCAATGGCCCCTTGATTGTCACAGCACACCTTGGTTCCTTCAACCTGCACACCTAACTCCTGCACAAAGCCTGTTAACCACAAACTTTCCTTCACAGCTTCAGTAAGAGCCATATATTCAGACTCAGTACTTGACAATGCAACCACAGACTGCAGAGATGCCTTCCAACTAACCAAGTTCCCAAACAACAAGAATGCATATCCTGTCACAGATCTGAACCTATCTGGATCTTTGGCATAATCTGAGTCCACATAACCTTGGATCCTATCTAATCCTACAACCCCCTTTCCAAAAATAAGTCCTACACTTGGAGTTCCAGCCAAATACCTTAATATCCACTTGACCCCAAGCCAATGTGCTCTACCAGGATTTGACATGTATCTACTCACAACACTAACTCCAAAACTTAAATCTGGTCTAGTACAAACCATAAGATACATCAAGCTACCTACAGCTTGAGCATAGGGAACTCTACTCATTTCCTCTATCTCCTCAATTGATTCTGGGCAATCCTTACAAGAAAGTTTAAAATGAGTAGCAAATGATGAGCTAACAGGTTTACAAGACTCCATATCAAAATTTTTCAATACTTTCTTGACATATGTACTCTGTGTCAACCTCAAAGTTCTACTAGCTCTATCCCTATAAATTTCCATTCCTATTATCTTACTAGCCTCACCCAGATCTTTCATTTCAAACTCAAGATTTAGCATAGCTATTGTATCTTCAATCACCCCTATATTACTACAGGCTAACAACATATCATCTACATAGAGCAACAAGTAAATGAAAGATTCAGGCTCAAATTCTTTAAAGTAAACACAGGCATCATATTGACTCCTTATAAAACCCTGCTTTACCACATGATCATTAAATTTTCTATACCATTGCCTAGGGCTTTGCTTAAGCCCATATAATGATTTCTGCAATTTACACACCTTGTGTTCATGACCCTTTTCCTCAAAACCCTTAGGCTGATCTATGTAAATTTCTTCTTCCAAATCTCCATGAAGAAAAGCAGTTTTTACATCTAATTGTCTTAATTCTAAGTCCCTTAGAGCCACTAATGACAATATCAGCCTAATAGAGGAATGCTTAACCACAGGGGAGAACACTTCCTGATAATCAATACCTTCCCTTTGTGTATACCCTTTTGCAACAAGCCTGGCCTTGTACCTAAAAGTCTTAGAATCACTGCTCTCTTTAAGCTTGTATAACCACCTACAAGCAATCACTCTTTTACCCTCAGGCTTGTTCACTAAGACCCAAGTCTTATTTTTCTTAAGAGAGCTTATTTCATCCTCCATGGCTTCAAGCCACTTCTTCTTATCTACACTAGTCATAGCTTCTTCAAATGTAAGTGGTTCATGTATACTCTCTTCCTCAGCTGCTAAGAAAACAAAAGCTGCAGTCATACTATTATCCCTGAATCTAATAGGTTTGACTATACTCCTTCTAGTTCTATCTCTAGCCAACTGATAAGCATCACCTTCTTGGGCAATTTCACTCCCTGCAGGTTGCTCCACCTGACTCTCACTACTACTACCACTAGTACTAGCTTCAGGAGAACCTTGTCCAAAGATACCACTCCTAGGCTCCACCTCTATGACAACCTTTTCACTAGACCCAGAGTTATCACCTAACTCCAAAGATACATCAAGATTCTTGCCTACAATATCTTTATACATGACCTCCTCTCTACAGGTCACATCTCTGCTCACAAAGACCTTAGGCCCACTACCTTCCAATTTCCAAAGCCTATACCCCTTTGTACCCTCAGGATAGCCTAAGAATACACACTTGATGGCCCTAGCATCTAGCTTTCCTAGTTTTACATGAGCATACACCAATGACCCAAATACCCTTAGATCACTATAATCTTGTACTCTACCAGTCCAAATCTCCATAGGAGTTTTCATGTTCAAAGCAGTAGTTGGGCTTCTATTGATAAGGTATGCAGCAGTGGTAACTGCCTCGCCCCAAAACTTCTTAGGTAACCCAGAACTCATTAACATACATCTGACCCTCTCAAGAATAGTCCTATTCATTCTCTCAATAACCCCATTCTGTTGGGGTGTCCCAGGTACAGTCAAATGCCTAGCAATCCCCTTAGAACTGCAATATTGATCAAACTCATGGTTACAAAACTCTAAGCCATTATCAGTCCTTAGTTTCCTAAGTTTCTTACCTGATTGAGTTTCAACCAATGCAACCCATATCTTAAACTTTTGATAAGCTTCACTTTTATGTTTTAGAGTATAAACCCATAACCTTCTTGAATAATCATCCATGATAGACAAGAAGTACCTAGCCCCACCTAATGACTCTGTCCTAGATGGTCCCCACAAATCTGAATGAACATAGTCTAAAGCACCTTCAGACCTATGGCTACTTCTTACAAACTTTACTCTATGGGACTTTCCTAAAACACAATGCTCACAAAATACTTGTTTAATTTCCCCTAAACCAGTAAGTAAACCTTGGTTTCTCAGTTCAATTAAACCTTTCTCACTTAGGTGTCCTAACCTATTATGCCATAGCATTGACTGTTTCTCCTGGTTAGCATCACTGACAGCAGCATTGACATCACATGTAACACTACCATCAACCAAATATATGTTATTCCTACCTCTAGTTCCTGTTAGTAAAACCATAGAACCTCTAGTAACCTTAGCTTTTCCCTGTTTCAAGTTAACACTACAGCCATCCTTTTCTAAAGTACCTAGAGAGATTAAGTTTCTAGATAACATAGGGATATACCTGACTTCATTGAGCTCCAAGACTGACCCATTCTCCAGTTTTAGGTCCAGATCTCCGACTCCTTGAATAATGCATTCCCTATTATCTCCCAATGTGACTGTACCCATCTCTTGACATTTTAGTTTCTTGAAAAACTCTTTATGTGGAGTCATATGGAATGAACAACCAGAATCCATGATCCAATTGTCTCCACCTTGCTTCTGATCTACCACTAAAACATCAAGAGATTCATAACCATCTGAATCAGGTTCATAACTTGGTTTCTTTGCCTTATTTCCATGATCAAACCTTTTCTTCTTGAATTCTGGACACTCTCTTTTCAGATGCTTATCTGAATTACAGATAAAACACCTAAGTTTAGTCTTAAACTTTGGTTTATATGCAGCATCCTTTCTCTTGTTCCCTTTCTGCCCAACCTTCTCTTTTACATATAGCCCTTCATTATGTTCATCTTGATCATCACTTCTTTTCTTCAATTCTTTGGAATTGATTGCAGCAAGAACTTCCTCCATAGATAGTTCATCCCTTCCATATAACAAAGTCTCTACAAAATTCTCATAGTGACTTGGAAGTGATGATAAAAACAATATAGCCTGATCTTCATCTTCAATTTTAACTTCAATATTCTCAAGATCAATAATCATCTTGTTGAACTCATCTGTGTGATCTTCGATTGACCTCCCTGAAGGCATACTATATGTATACAATTTCTTCTTCAAATAAAGGCGATTAGCAAGAGATTTAGTCATATACAATGACTCCAGTTTTACCCAGACTGCCGCTGCCGTTTGTTCCCTGCTAACCTCTCTCAGAACTTTGTCTCCAAGACTCAGAACAATAGCACTATGTGCTTTGTCCAATATTTCTTGCCAATCGTCTTCTTCCATTCCATCTGGTTTCCCTGGTTCACCGTACAACGCATCTGAAATGCCGTTATACACCATAAACGCTTTCATCTTGACTCGCCATAGACCAAAATCGTTCTTCCCAGTGAATTTCTCGATATTGAACTTTGAAGCAGTCATCGCGATTGATCAATTTCAGAACGAAATTGAAATCGATCCCCAATTTCGAGCCACACCGGCTCTGATACCAATTGTTAAGAATCCGAGAGCTTCAAAACAGTAATTCACTCAAACGATCAATAGATCTCAATGAAAACAAGAAAACGAATGCACATATCAACGAATAGGTTTTGCGATTACAGGGAAAACTGAAAAGAAAGATTAAACTACACTTGTGAGCTTAACGGCTACTTAAACCACACCCTAACAACCTTTAACGAAATATTAAAGAAATACAACAACCAGCACCCTCAAAGTTTCCGATTATGACATTTAACCCCCTGTACTTTGTAAACTTCAGATTATAATGCTTTAACCTCACAATAAGTATTTCATGTTACTAAAAGTATCTTTTATAAGTATTCATGTTCTACTTTCAGCTCATTCAACCAATTGAACCATTCATTTTTTAGCTTAATTTTCATTTGACCCGTTTAAAGAAAACACAACCCAAATTTATTTACAAGTAAATGAGTCGAAATTGCCACAAATCTACAGAAAGACACCAAACTCACAATTTTTCCAATTTTAATGATAAACATGATTAAAAAAAGAAAGAATCTACCTTAACTTGCATGTCATCTTTATGAAATGAAATTATGATGAGTTTATTTTAAGATTGTAGCTAACTTCCTGCAGTTTATTGTGAGATTTGACATTGTGTTAATGTTTTCTACTCAGACAAGTCAGCTTTTGATTTTATCAAGCTACAGGAGGCTTAAGAGTTGAGACACGAAACCACATTCGACTTACGGATAAAAGGTATAAGCTTTGCTATCCTGTTCCTGCTGTATTTTGTATGTTTTAGTTTATCGCGTAGAGGGTTCTTGATGTATAATGATCATAAATAAGGTTGTTAAGGAGAGGAAAGCTTTTACTATTAATGGAACACAGAGATTACATATATAATGATTTGAATAAATAGTTATGAAAAACACAAACAGAGATTATTTGAACATCACATTTTGATGTATATCCGGTTTTATAGATCTGCATGAGTGCGCAGTGGGTCGGGTGGAATCCAAATTAATCCGATTCTCTTCGAAAGCGTAATCATGTATTCGATAATCGACACATGAAGACACTTTCATCAATACTGAGCAGTGAGCATCATAGAGTTGTTTGAAAGATGTTTTTGATATTATCATTATAGAGTTGTTTGATAGGAGGTTTCATGACTTGATGTTCCAAGAACTAGTTTACGCTGTTTATTTTATTCTTTTGTTACTTTCTATTTTAAAATAATCAGTTTAGTCTATGAATTAGGGTTTGAAATAATATTATGATTGTTTGTCCGTTTGTTCAACTGCATCAAAATAAAGTCAACTACACTGATTGTTGACTTAGGTGTTAGTTTTTTTTTTAAAAACCAATAAGCACTTTTGAATGTTTGGTAACTTAACAAGCACTTTTACTTTTGGCTTTTTAAAAAGCTACTAAGTCAGTTTTTAATAAGCCATGATTTTTGGCTTTTCAAACTGTTTATAACTATTTGAGTGTTGAATTTATTTTAACTTTATATTCACCTAACCTTATAGTCACTTAACCCTATTTTTGTCATTTTACATACGAAAGCTAAACCAAGCATTTTTTAAAAACAACTTATTGAATTGTTGACTTTTTCAACCACAAAAGCTAATCCAAACATTTTTTTAAAAAAAACTCATACTCAAAAAGTTATAAGTCAATAAGCGTTTTTCTTCAAAAGTACTTTTCACGTTAAATAAGCAATCCTAAACAAGCCCTTATGTCATTGGTTGATGGTACCAAAGAGTGTTGGTGTAATCATTTGATGAGCCGTCCAGCAGTTCCAACTAACATCATCCGTTATTGGTAACTGACGGTTTTGTTTTAGTTACCTAATGATTGGTGGTGTCATTATGTTTCGGTTATAAAAGCCTAAAACAAGTTAACAAAGTTTGTGACCCGAGGTATTCCTTATTCCAATAGCATAACATTTACGGTAAAAAGAAAAAAAAAGATTTTGTGAAATGAATGTCTACCTAACAAAGTTTGTTACTATCGGTCTGTCATTTGGTCAAATGGTACCCTGACAACAACCACTAGTGGAAGGTTTTTGAATCAAGTCCTGACGTCTAAGCTCAGAGGAGGTTTTATCTGATTGTGAGGTTTCCTTTTAAAATGCTAGAATGGTCTAAACTAGAAGTCATTGTTAAACATGACCCGAGGTATTCTTTATAAAATAATAATAATAATAATAAAGTTTGTTGGTAAAAAGCACGTTATTATCGGTCATATTTGTTTTGAACAACAAGTTTATTACTACCACTAAACTACACCATAAACTACCCCTCCTAGTATTTTTTTTTTAACTTAGCGGCGTGACCGAGACTCGAACACATGACCTTCTGTTACCCGGGAGTGGGCTATTCTCACATCAGCATTATTCCTCATATTTTAATAATGATTTTGAAAAAGCGATAAATCGTCCCAAATATACCTAAGCCTATACGTAGTGGGCTTTAGGGGCGCTATAAACCTTCTCCCCCCCCCCCCCCCTGGTGTTATTTAACTCACGCCCTCCCCTTTCTTTGTTATTGGTCATTTTTTTTATTGGTATAGCTTTATTTTAAAACAATATATATAATAATTGAATAATAATTAAAGGGGCATTGGGGTTAGAGTAAAAGTAATACCCTTCCCGAGGGCCTTCGGTGAAGCTGACTAGGACGACACCGAGCTCGGGAACACCATAATCCCCAGCTCGGTGTCTCAGTGTGATGCCTCGCTCGGGAAAATCCACCGAGCCGCTCCCAAAAACTTTTTGACCGTTTTTCGGTGGGCCACCCCCCCCCCCCCAAACGGCTAGTTTTTTTTTTAAATTCCCCTTTTAACCCCCACTAAATACACTATAAAAAACCCCTATTATATATACCACTTCTCACCAATTCCTCTACATTTCTCTCCAAAAAATTCACATTTTCTCACTAAAAATGTCACTTTCATTCGACGATTATTCTTCCGGTGACGATGCGGCTGCGTTCTTCGTGTAGGCCATGTTTGAAGTGGCTAAGGAAGCCGAAAGTTCCAAGCCATTTGTTCCAAGCAAGGTGATTAAAAGAGAAAGGAAAGAGGCTCACAATCGACTATTCAATAACTATTTCGCTGATGGGGCGCTCTTCGAAGACAAGTTTCATCGACAATTCCGTATGAGTAAATCTCTCTTTTTACGCATTGTTAACGATTTGCAAACCAACTACAAATATTTTCATCTAAGATGGGATGCTAGAGGTAGGATGGGATTAAGTCCTTTACAAAAATGTGTTGCTGCCATAAGACAACTTGCTTATGGCATCACATCCGACACGCTTGATGAGTGTTTGCATATCGGTGAAAAAACCGCACGAGTTTGTCTTTATAAATTTTGCAAATATATTCGTGCATTGTATTTTCGTAGATATATGCGCAGACCAACATGGGGTGATGTTATGCACCTCTGTGAAGGATTTGCAATATGCCCATACGAGCCCGATGATGTTCAACCATCAAATGTGGAAACTCCTCAAGATATAATTAATGCAAATGTTTTGGAGATTCATAAGCGTGATACGCATGAGAGTCTTCGATCTGATTTGATCGAACACATCCATCGTGTTTGGGATACCATTCTGCCGCTAGGGGTGTTCAAAACCGGATACCCGGAATTTCGGATATCCGAAAATTTCGAATATCAGTTTTCGTTGTCCAAGTCCAAGTCCGAAATTTTGGACTGGACTCGGATAGTTATTTCGGATATCCTAAAATTCTGTTTTGTTTAAAAACCCACAATTTAACAAAAAAAAACGACAAAATGACAAAACAAATAAACATAATCCAAGTCCTCAAATACAAATAAACATAAGCTCGGCCTATAAAAATGACAAAACAAATAAACATAGTCCAAGTCTTCAAATACAAATCAAATTAACCAAAAATATATGGAAAACTGGATTTAAATAATCCCAACTTTTGAGGGTTGGCCGATAATAATCCCAACTTTAATAATCACTCCCACTGGTCCCAACTTTCACCTTATTTACTGATAATGGTCCCGTCGTTAAAAACACTTAACACCGTTAAGTTTTTCTGACGTGGCATCTAATGTGGATATTTATTTATTTTTTTCTTTTTTTAACCCCTTTAATTACACGTTGCTTTATATTGATTTTTTTATAAAATTTACTTATGTTGACTTTTTAAAACCAAGTCTTATCAGTTATCACCAGTGACATGAAACTCTAAGCAGTCCTTCCAATCTCCTCCGGCCATTCCTTCCAATCTCCTCCGGCGACATGAAACTCCGATCACTCCTTCCAATCTTGTCCCGCGACATGAAATTCCGGCCACTCATTCTAGTCTCCTTCTCCGCAAAATTACCCACACCACCACGAGCACCCAAATCCCTAGAAGCCACCCCCATCACTTTCACACACAACCATAACCGTATCTGTCTCCCACATTCCCTTCACCACCCACCATCTCCTCTACGCCACCACCGGAAACCTCACCCCCCTAATTGACACCTCATCATTCACCCTTCTTCACACCTTTCCTATATCTGAATTCGTTAAATATGTTGCATTTAGTCCAATCAGTTAATCTCTGATGCGTGGAGAGCATAAAAGCACAAGAGGACGTCATTAACGCGGTCGTCGTGGCGGCGGACGACACAATATTCACCGGCTTCGCAACCACCAGATTAGACTGTGGCGGGGAGAGTTTACGAAATACGGGAGAAGCTTACGGGCTTTCAGAGATGCGACTTTGAGACCCGTCGGAGGGGGTTAAATCGGTATTAAAAAGGGGCCTGATTTTGGCGGTGGTGATTTTGACGGACGATTTTGGATATAGGATTTTGGGGAAATTCACTAATTTGAGAATCTATGGTTTATAAGGTTATTTAGGGTTTTAAAAGAGGGAAATGAGATGGCATGACATGTGGATTAAACAAAAAAAAAAATAAACATAGTCCAAGTCTTCAAATACAAATCAAATTAACCAAAAATATATTCTAATTTATTTAGATTTTTCGTATATCGGGTATCCGAAACTTCCGAAAATTTTGTAAACTATTGTCTAAGTCCAAGTCCGAAATTTCGGATATCCGAGTTTCAGATATACGAAATTTCGGATATCCGAAATTTTCGGATAATTCGGATACGGAATTTTGGATAATTCGGATACGGATTCGGACTCGGATATTTTTGAACACCCCTATCTGCAGCATGTGGATGAGGAATTCGAAGAAGAAAGTAGCGATGACGAAGATTGGTGTTTTCTTTTAATATGTATTTTAATTTTTTTTTATTGTTCTTTTATCTATTTTAATGAAGATTTTATTATTTGAATTAATGATTTTTAATGAATAAATTATTATTAAAAGAGTAAATTACACAAAAGGTCCTTTATGTTTTACCTAAATTTTATATTTGGTCCTTTAACTTACAAAATTACGTCAGACATCCTTTATGTTTTATATTTATTTCAGATGAGACCCTTTGTCACTAACGGAGTTAAAGTTATCGGTTAAGTCATGGGTATATTTGTCATTTCCCAATATTTATTTAATTAAATAATAAAAATGATGCCCAAAATAAATCCCCTAAACTATCGCTTTTCCGATCAGCTTGAAGGAGGATCGGCGGATAATATCGGGACTGAAGAGGCAGCTGGATTTCGGTTGCTGAACCTAAACCACAATCGAGTGGATGGAAAGCTTGATTGACTCCACAAAGGTGTGTTCGATATGGCAACTGAACCTGGATTTCACTCCCTACGCCGATCTGAAAAATGCAATCCTGGAAGCAACCGGAAACGCCGGTACAATAGAATTTGTTGGAAGCAACTGCAATATAGATTCGTTATATTTGTATTGCTCCATCCCATAATCAGAGTCCAATTTTGATTTTCACATGTCAAATCATTCAATTGGACTCAATTTTAAACATCAAGTTTCATCTAATTTGCACGACGATGATTTTTTGATCACCTTCATCCTACGAGGTCGCCTCGCCAGAGTAAGACGACGGGTTGAATTTATCCGACCTGAACTAAAGAGGAAGATGATGGGTTAATGTTTTGGAGCCCCAGTTCATAATGAAGAAGAGCAAAAATGTCAAATGAATGTTGGGAAACATCTTTCGGTCCTCCACTCCTCCTTCAAACTGATCGGAAAAGCAATAATTTAGGGGATTTATTTGGGGCATCATTTTAATTATACTATTAAATAAATGTTACGAAATGACAAAAATACCCATAACTTAACGAATCTTTTTAACCCTGTTAGTGACAAAAGACTTCCTCTGAAATAAGTATAAAACATAAAGGATGTCTGACGTAATTTTCTTAGTTAAAGGACGCAATCTGAAATTTAGGTAAAACATAAAGGATCTGTAGTGTAATTTACTCTTATTAAAAAAAGTGGTTTGGTGTTTTGGTGGAAGTATAACTAATAAAAACTATGGAAAGTTTGGTGTGATGATATGACGCTGATGTGTCGAAAAGAGAAAAGTGGTTTGATGTCTTGGTGTCTTGGGACTTGGGAGGGTATTTGTAACACCCCAATTTCACAGGTACATGATATATAGAGTAAATACGTGTCTATATTATCAATACGTATGTTTGATTGATAAAAATGGTAAACTATGCATTAGATAAATTGCATGTGTTAGAAATACGTGTTTAATGGCCAAAATGATGAAATCTGTATAAACGAATGAGTTAAACGGTAAGGAAAGTAAAATATGAGATAAATATATGTTTATACAAATAACATGATGATATATGTGTGAATTGATAGTTACATACATGTGATAATACCTATGGAAAAGTAGAAGGGCCAAAAGTGTAATTTATGTAAAGTTATAAACGTATACGGATATTATACGCATCTATAACTATTATGAATATTTAAGGCTTAGGATATAGTAAAAATATATCCTAATATGATCCATAACATGAAATAATAAGTGTTGAAAAGTTTGAGGGGCTAAAACGCAAAATAGCAAAAGATATATATAAAAATATAAGTGTACTATATATATATATATACGTATATATATACGTATATCATCGAGGGTGTCCCGAGACTTAGAAACTTTATTAAACATGTTTTATAATAGTTCGGTACATAAAATAACAGTTTGGTAGAAGTTAGGGGGTTAAAATGTAAAATTGAAGTCCAGGGACCAATTCTGCCATTCTGCCAAAGATGGCTCGCGGTACGCGAGGCCTGGCAAGAAAAACGGCGCGATACGCGACCCGTTTGCGACCCATTTGCGACCCAGAACGCGTTTTTTCGACTTGCAGCTCACGTTTTGACGAAATTGACCAAGGACACGCGTCGTTTTTGAGCATGAGTCACCCTAGACACCTGTAGGAACCAGAGGCGCACCCTACTAGCATAAATCCAAGCTCCAATCGGCCAAAAACCCTTGCCAATTTCCGAAATCCAAACCGAAAAACCCCAATTTCGAATCAGAAACTTCACGGGTCGATTTCTCTCAAACCGTAAAGAGTTAGTAGCCGAAATTCAGCAGTTAAGCTTCTATAGGTATGATCTAAAATAACCTCTTTCAGTTTTGGCTAAATCGATTCCTAAGTATGATTTTTAAAACTATGCTCAAATTAGGGTTCTTGAGCTTGTTTGGGTAAAATTGAATGATCGGGTGGGAATTAGGACCTGAATTTTGGTAGGTAATCCTAATTTGATGTGTTTTAAGAAAGCCCTAAGTTTATTTCAGAATTGGTGAAGGTTTGGTATGAGTTTTGGAAACGGGTCAAGATTAGGGTTTTCATGACGTTATTCTACCCAAATCGAGTAAACGGTTTTGAATTAAGCTTTGCCATTTTAAGGGATATTATAAAATGTCATAATGGATAATACCCTAAGATGGTTTTGAATAAAAATGAGTTTTTCTATAGAAACGAGAAAAATGGGTAATTAGGGTTTCGGAATATGGATATTTAATATAAAATAATCCGGAAGGTATGGGGACTTGAAATTTGGTATGGTAACATGTTTACATATATATTAAATATATATGAGTTCAAATTTGGTAATTTATAATTAAATTACTCGGTGCAACGATTGTAGTAATTCCGCCTCATGGTCGTCAATGACGCCTACACGGCCGGTAACAATCGTCACCAAATTCCAAACCCCGTGACTATTCCTCATAGTAATTCCGCCAAATGATCGGTCATGAGGAAACACGAGCGGTAAACGTTAAGGAGCAAAGACTTGAAAGATATATAACAAAATATGTAAAAGGGGCAAAATGGTCATTTTGACTATTAAGGGTATTAACCAATAAAGAGTTGGGTTTTGGATAATGAGTTAGTTCTTAAAGGTGATTTGTAACATTTAGGATGTCTTGATAGGGACATTACGTTAAAGGCATTAAGAAACTGATTCACAAGAACTTAACCCCAAGAATAATAGCTTTGCAAAGCTAAGGTGAGTTCTATGAGCCCTCTTTTAAATTGTTTAAATACTTTAAACCGTGTTGGGCTGATATACATAACGTTGTGTGAAAATATTCTCAATTGTTATAATTGCTTGTTATATGTATTGATTGTACGATGATGAGTAGAGGAAATATAGAATGCCATTTCGATGTTTCTAGTAGAATAGAATAAGAATGGTAATCAAGGAAAGATTGGTAAGTAAGGGACTTCTGAAACAAGAAGTTAAATAGTGTTGTCCCAATGGTGTCAAAACCAAGCGGCGTCAAAGCCAGAAAGCGTCAAAGCTAAGCGGCGTCAAAGCCAGATAGCGTCAAAGCTATATAGTGTCAAAACTAAAGGGACCATTGCTACACGATGTGTTCGTAAAGCAAATAGAAACACTATTTCCCTAAGATAACAGTTAATATGAGACAAGGATGACAAAGCAACAGAAGGTTAGTCTATTCACGAGGTTAGAATATGTGAATATATGTGCTATATGCTTTGTGTTTGATTGTCTAATTGCAGAAATATGTTTGACAAACCTAAGTACCTTCGAAAGGTAAAGTTTTCCCAAAACGTAGAACTCACCAGCGTAAGCTGACTTGTTAAGTTATGTATGTCAGATGAGGCTGGACCTTCGGATCGAAAAGGGAAGGCTGAGATGTGAGCAGGAACTAGGTGGCATATACTATCAAGACAATGTCAAGCTATCAAGAGAAGACATTTCTGAAAACTGGCGTGGAGATGTTTATTTCTCTTTTGTATTTGTCTCTCTTACTATGTAATACTTGGCATATGAATAAAAGTTTTTATTTCCGCTGCTTTAGTTATCTCTGTTGTACCTTGTGTTCATGAGTAAATCCGATGCGTGACCGCTCCTAGGGCCAAGTCTGGGAGTGGGCGTCACAAGTTGGTATCAGAGCCATGGTTTAAGAGATTTAGATACTATTGCAGTGTCTAGACTTAAACTAGGACTCTGGGGAAGCCAAGTAAGATGAGACAAATGCCAGTATTGATAGCTATGCCCATGGGTAGAATGTGCATTAGGAATATAATGGACAGGGACTTAGGATATATGAGTATGGAAAATACCCAATTGCAATTAGCTACTGCAATTTGGTATTAACTATATAAGTATACCCTAAGCACTGGTTATTATATGGCCAAGTGCGAGAAAGTTTATTTGATACTAGGATGTGGACACAAAGGATGCATGTGAATAGATGAAGATAAGTTTTGAAGACATTATATATAAATAAACGTATTGACGTCTGCGCTTATCTGTTTATCATGTATTCAAAACTTGGAAACTCTACGTCACATAAAACCTAAAATGTCACTCATCTTAATGTAGGAAATGGCTAGAGGAAGTCGTGGAAATGACAACGACGGTAGAATAGTTAGGAGAATCACGCGAGCAAATCCCGAGCCCGAAGCTAACGTCGAAGCTAATACGTTCACTAGCGAACAAGTAGCGGCTATTATCGCGCAAGCAATAGCCCAAGTCCAAAGAGGCGTTGGTGGAACTAACGGGACGGGAGGTGGAGGAAATAACAACGGGAATAGGAATGACCCAGAAGATATGGAGGAAGGACAAGGAGGTAAAGGATGTTCTTTCAAGACATTCTGTGGTTGCAAACCCCCTTTGTATGATGGCAAGAAGGACGCAATAGCTACCTTCGAATGGATTCATGAGATGGAAGCAGTTATTGAGATCAGTGAGTGCAGAGAAGATCAAGCAGTGAAGTACGCCGCTCACTCGTTTGTATCTGAAGCATTGCACTGGTGGGGAATGGTTAAGCAGACTGAAGGGAGTGCAGCTATCGCTGCAATGAAGTGGGACGACTTGAAAAAGTTAGTCCTTGAAGATTTCTGCCCTAAGGGAGAGCTGGATCAGTTGGAGAAGGACTTTTTGATGCTCGAAGCTGGAAACATGACGCATCGAGAATATACGTCCAAGTTCAATGCTATGGCAAGATTGTTACCTGCGTTAGTCACTCTTGAAGCTCAAAGGGTGAAACGATACGTCCAAGGTCTCCCTGGCCGAGTTAGGGAATTCATTAAGGCTATTGAGCCTAGAACGTTCAAGGCAACGGTGAATCTAAGCTCCAATCTCTATAGTGAGATGTTCGGAGCAGGAGGTAGACCAGAAGAGTCTAAGAGAAAGTGGACAGAGACGGCTGAAGGTTCAAGGAGGAATGACAGGGGTCACCGTAAAAAGCAAAAGAATGGATCAAAGGGCAGCAAGCCCTTGTGTAACAAGTGTAATAAGAATCACTATGGAGAGTGTAGGTCAATGACGACTGGCTGCTATAAGTGCGGGAAGGAAGGTCACTTTGCCAATCGTTGTACTGATCCAAGGAAGTGTTTCGAATGTGGAAGCCCTGATCATATCAGGACAAACTGCCCCAAGTTGGTCAAGAATTCAGAACCACCAAAGGCGAAAGAGGCTCCAAAGGCAAAGGGTAGAGCTTATACCCTGACTACCACCGAAGCCAAGATAACACCCGATGTAGTTTCAGGTACGTTTCTCGTTAATAATGTGCCTGCTTCTGTGTTATTTGACTCTGGTGCTAGTAGGAGTTTTGTTTCGCATGAATTCTGTGAGCTAATTGACAGACCAACTGTTAGGACTAATAGACCATTCGAGGTCGAGATTGCCTCAGGTAAAAGTATTAGGATTACTGAGGTAGTAGATAACTGCCTAATAGAGCTAGAAGGGTACAAACTACCTATTAAGTTATTCCCTATGGTGTTAGGAGGTTTTGATGTTGTGTTAGGAATGGATTGGCTTGCAGAGAACGATGCACAAATTATCTGTAACCAAAAGAAGGTTCAACTTCGAACGCCAACTGGGCAAATCATATCAATTTATGGGGATCGTGATAGCTCAGCAGTAGAGATCATTTCAATGATCAAGGCACAGAAGTTCATAAGACGAGGATGCAAGGCGTACCTTGCTTATGCTATCGATTCGAGGGTGAAGACTAAGGAGCTAAAAGATGTGCCGGTAGTATGCCAATTTCCAGACGTGTTTCCAGAAGAACTACCTGGCATTCCTCCCGATCGAGAGATAAAGTTTAGGATCGACTTAGTGCCAGGAGCCCAACCCGTAGCGAAGTCACCTTATAGGTTAGCTCCATCAGAGATGAAAGAGTTGATGTCACAATTAGAAGACTTGCTTGACAAAGGGTTTATAAGGCCAAGCATCTCACCTTGGGGTGCTCCAGTTCTTTTTGTCAAAAAGAAGGATGGAAGCATGAGAATGTGCATCGACTATAGGGATCTAAATAAGCTAACCATTAAGAATAAATATCCTTTGCCTAGGATCGACGATTTATTCGACCAGCTACAAGGAGCGAGTTGGTTCTCTAAGATAGATCTAAGGTCAGGGTATCATCAGCTTAAGATTAGGGATGAAGATATCGAAAAGACAGCTTTTCGCACGCGTTATGGTCATTATGAATTTCTGGTAATGTCATTTGGGTTGACCAATGCCCCTGCAGCTTTCATGGATCTTATGAATAGAGTGTGTCGACCTATGTTGGACCGATTCGTAATTGTGTTCATAGATGACATCTTAATTTATTCCAGGAATGAGCAGGATCACGCGATGCATTTAAAGGAGGTTCTAGAGATCTTAAGGAAGGAAAAGCTTTATGCCAAGTTTTCAAAATGTGCGTTTTGGCTTAAGGAAGTCCAGTTCCTTGGCCATGTGATAAACGCGGATGGCATCCTTGTAGATCCAGCAAAGATTGAGACGATAATGAGTTGGAAGCCACCTAAGACGCCTTCAGAGATTCGTAGTTTCTTAGGACTTGCCGGCTATTATCGTAGATTTATTCAAGATTTTTCGAAGATTGCAACGCCACTGACTAAGCTAACCAAGAAGGACACTAAGTTCTTATGGGGACCTAGTCAGCAGAGTGCGTTTGAGGAATTAAAAGTCCAGATTGACTCAGGCACCGGTGTTATCCTTACCGGATGGGTCTGATGACTTGGTAGTGTACTCTGATGCTTCCTATCAAGGCTTAGGTTGTGTTTTGATGCAGCGGGGCAAGGTCATTGCATACGCATCAAGGCAACTAAAACCTCATGAGACAAACTATCCAACTCACGATTTAGAGTTAGCCGCAGTTGTGTTTGCACTCAAAATATGGAGGCATTATTTGTACGGAGTTAAGTGCACTATCTACACTGACCATAAAAGCTTAAAATATTTATTTGAACAAAAAGATCTTAACATGAGGCAGCGTAGATGGTTAGAGTTGATTAAAGACTATGATTGTGAGATTATGTATCATCCAGGTAAAGCCAACGTAGTGGCTGATGCTCTAAGCAGAAAGGAGAGTCTTCCTTCTTTTCGGGTGAAATCATATAAGTTAGTAATCACTCCTGACTTTCTTATCCAACTTCGTAAGGACCAATATGAAGCCCTTAAGGATGAGAATATCAAGAAAGAAAGAATGGTCGGCCAAGCAGGAAGCTTGGAAGAAAACGAGTTTGGAATTAAAACTAGGTACGGTCGAATGTGGGTACCGCTTTTAGGTGAGATTCGCGGTAAGATCTTAGATGAAGCTCATAAGTCACGCTATTCAATTCATCCTGGTGCAACCAAGATGTACCAAGACTTAAAACGAGACTATTGGTGGCCAGGTATGAAGTTTAATGTCATGCAATATGTGAATAGGTGTTTGACTTGCGCAAAGGTTAAAGCTGAGCATCAAAAGCCTTATGGAAAGCTTCAACCTTTGAAGATTCCTGAATGGAAGTGGGAACATATCACGATGGACTTCATAACTAAGCTACCTCGCACAGCTAAAGGTTATGACACCATCTGGGTGATTGTGGACAGGCTAACCAAGAGTGCTCACTTCTTGCCTATTCATGAGGCGATTTCTTCTGAAGAGTTAGCTAGTTTGTTCATTAAGAAGATCATCTCTAAACACGGAGTGCCAGTGTCTATAGTCTCCGACAGAGACACTCGGTTTACTTCGCGATTTTGGAGGAAATTCCATAAGAATATGGGATCGAGGTTACATATTAGCACGGCGTATCATCCCCAGACGGATGGACAAAGTGAGAGAACGATACAAACTCTGGAAGATATGTTGCGTGCTTGCATAATAGACTTTGGAGGAAGTTGGGATAGTCACTTACCACTAGCAGAATTCTCCTACAACAATAGTTATCATGCTAGTATTGGCATGCCTCCTTATGAGATGTTGTATGGTAGAAAGTGTCGAACTCCAGTGTGTTGGGGTGAAGTTGGCCAACGAGAAATAGGAAGTAAAGAAGTAGTCGAAAATATGGCTCGAGATCTTGATGTGGTCAAGGCACGATTAAAGGCGGCACAAGATCGACAAAAGTCATATGCGGATAAGAGGAGAAGGCCAATTGAATTCCAAGTTGGAGACTATGTGTTACTAAAAGTTTCTCCTTGGAAAGGTATTATTCGGTTTCGAAAAAGGGGCAAGTTAGGCCCAAGGTATGTAGGACCTTTTAAGATTGTAGAACGTGTAGGTGAGGTTGCTTATCGGTTAGATCTACCTGGGGAATTGTCTGGAATTCACCCAACATTCCATGTTTCTTATCTAAGAAAGTGTGTATATGATGAATCAGAAATAGTACCTTTAGATGAAATTGAGGTAGACGAAAAGTTATCATATGTGGAAAGGCCAGTTGCGATTTTAGATCGCAGTGAAAAGAAACTCCGAAATAAGACCATTCCGATGGTCAGGGTGCAGTGGATGCACAGAAAAGGTTCGGAATCTACTTGGGAACGAGAAGATGAAATGAGAGAATCTCATCCTGAGTTATTCTCGAGCTGAGCATGTTTCGAGGACGAAACCCTTTTAAGGGGGAGAGAGTTGTAACACCCCAATTTCACAGGTACATGATATATAGAGTAAATACGTGTCTATATTATCAATACGTATGTTTGATTGATAAAAATGGTAAACTATGCATTAGATAAATTGCATGTGTTAGAAATACGTGTTTAATGGCCAAAATGATGAAATCTGTATAAACGAATGAGTTAAACGGTAAGGAAAGTAAAATATGAGATAAATATATGTTTATACAAATAACATGATGATATATGTGTGAATTGATAGTTACATACATGTGATAATACCTATGGAAAAGTAGAAGGGCCAAAAGTGTAATTTATGTAAAGTTATAAACGTATACGGATATTATACGCATCTATAACTATTATGAATATTTAAGGCTTAGGATATAGTAAAAATATATCCTAATATGATCCATAACATGAAATAATAAGTGTTGAAAAGTTTGAGGGGCTAAAACGCAAAATAGCAAAAGATATATATACAAATATAAGTGTATATATATATATATATATACGTATATATATACGTATATCATCGAGGGTGTCCCGAGACTTAGAAACTTTATTAAACATGTTTTATAATAGTTCGGTACATAAAATAACAGTTTGGTAGAAGTTAGGGGGTTAAAATGTAAAATTGAAGTCCAGGGACCAATTCTGCCATTCTGCCAAAGATGGCTCGCGGTACGCGAGGCCTGGCAAGAAAAACGGCGCGATACGCGACCCGTTTGCGACCCATTTGCGACCCAGAACGCGTTTTTTCGACTTGCAGCTCACGTTTTGACGAAATTGACCAAGGACACGCGTCGTTTTTGAGCATGAGTCACCCTAGACACCTGTAGGAACCAGAGGCGCACCCTACTAGCATAAATCCAAGCTCCAATCGGCCAAAAACCCTTGCCAATTTCCGAAATCCAAACCGAAAAACCCCAATTTCGAATCAGAAACTTCACGGGTCGATTTCTCTCAAACCGTAAAGAGTTAGTAGCCGAAATTCAGCAGTTAAGCTTCTATAGGTATGATCTAAAATAACCTCTTTCAGTTTTGGCTAAATCGATTCCTAAGTATGATTTTTAAAACTATGCTCAAATTAGGGTTCTTGAGCTTGTTTGGGTAAAATTGAATGATCGGGTGGGAATTAGGACCTGAATTTTGGTAGGTAATCCTAATTTGATGTGTTTTAAGAAAGCCCTAAGTTTATTTCAGAATTGGTGAAGGTTTGGTATGAGTTTTGGAAACGGGTCAAGATTAGGGTTTTCATGACGTTATTCTACCCAAATCGAGTAAACGGTTTTGAATTAAGCTTTGCCATTTTAAGGGATATTATAAAATGTCATAATGGATAATACCCTAAGATGGTTTTGAATAAAAATGAGTTTTTCTATAGAAACGAGAAAAATGGGTAATTAGGGTTTCGGAATATGGATATTTAATATAAAATAATCCGGAAGGTATGGGGACTTGAAATTTGGTATGGTAACATGTTTACATATATATTAAATATATATGAGTTCAAATTTGGTAATTTATAATTAAATTACTCGGTGCAACGATTGTAGTAATTCCGCCTCATGGTCGTCAATGACGCCTACACGGCCGGTAACAATCGTCACCAAATTCCAAACCCCGTGACTATTCCTCATAGTAATTCCGCCAAATGATCGGTCATGAGGAAACACGAGCGGTAAACGTTAAGGAGCAAAGACTTGAAAGATATATAACAAAATATGTAAAAGGGGCAAAATGGTCATTTTGACTATTAAGGGTATTAACCAATAAAGAGTTGGGTTTTGGATAATGAGTTAGTTCTTAAAGGTGATTTGTAACATTTAGGATGTCTTGATAGGGACATTACGTTAAAGGCATTAAGAAACTGATTCACAAGAACTTAACCCCAAGAATAATAGCTTTGCAAAGCTAAGGTGAGTTCTATGAGCCCTCTTTTAAATTGTTTAAATACTTTAAACCGTGTTGGGCTGATATACATAACGTTGTGTGAAAATATTCTCAATTGTTATAATTGCTTGTTATATGTATTGATTGTACGATGATGAGTAGAGGAAATATAGAATGCCATTTCGATGTTTCTAGTAGAATAGAATAAGAATGGTAATCAAGGAAAGATTGGTAAGTAAGGGACTTCTGAAACAAGAAGTTAAATAGTGTTGTCCCAATGGTGTCAAAACCAAGCGGCGTCAAAGCCAGAAAGCGTCAAAGCTAAGCGGCGTCAAAGCCAGATAGCGTCAAAGCTATATAGTGTCAAAACTAAAGGGACCATTGCTACACGATGTGTTCGTAAAGCAAATAGAAACACTATTTCCCTAAGATAACAGTTAATATGAGACAAGGATGACAAAGCAACAGAAGGTTAGTCTATTCACGAGGTTAGAATATGTGAATATATGTGCTATATGCTTTGTGTTTGATTGTCTAATTGCAGAAATATGTTTGACAAACCTAAGTACCTTCGAAAGGTAAAGTTTTCCCAAAACGTAGAACTCACCAGCGTAAGCTGACTTGTTAAGTTATGTATGTCAGATGAGGCTGGACCTTCGGATCGAAAAGGGAAGGCTGAGATGTGAGCAGGAACTAGGTGGCATATACTATCAAGACAATGTCAAGCTATCAAGAGAAGACATTTCTGAAAACTGGCGTGGAGATGTTTATTTCTCTTTTGTATTTGTCTCTCTTACTATGTAATACTTGGCATATGAATAAAAGTTTTTATTTCCGCTGCTTTAGTTATCTCTGTTGTACCTTGTGTTCATGAGTAAATCCGATGCGTGACCGCTCCTAGGGCCAAGTCTGGGAGTGGGCGTCACAGTATTACTTTTAAAACATGTGGAAGACGACACATGTCTCCAGAGTTATTATCACACACAACGTAATTTAATAGTCTCTCTCTGCCTGCACATTCATCCGCCGATAATTGTGTTTCCAGTTCGATCGATTATGGTGACGTTCACCGGAGCATCCTCCACCAATCTACTTGCTCCTCCACACCATTCGCGCCAATGCCTGGTATATCACTTTCTCCCTTTACCGATTTCCCGGTCATCTGTTGCATATCATCCATACACATACTCCTGTTGATGACCTAGATGCATGAAGGTAAGGAAGGTTTCTTGCCACTTTTAAACAAAATATGGATGTCAATTAACTTCATAAAGGGGCCACTTGCCCAAAATCACTTTGTGAATGTAGCACACGCATACAAACATCCTATCCTTGTACACCTTATTAGAATATGAAATGATCCTACATCCAAGCCTAATGGTTTGATGCTACATGTTTGATGTGGTTATTTGCTTTTGGATTCAATTAGTTGGTTTCTTGATGCATTAGCACACTGTGCACCACATGTTTGTTATACTTGCACTACCAATTAATCACCATATTCAAACCCTTGATTAGTAGCATTGTATTGTACATTATGGTTCATTTTAATTGGTCTGGATGTTGTGTATTAAATGGGTTTTTGTTTGTAGAGCAAGGATAAACATTTTGAGCTAAAGGGACATATACTTATAGTGGGGATCAAAGGGACATATACTTATAGTGGGGATCAAAGGGACATATACTTATAGTGGGGATCATTTGTGTTAAGAAAGACCCTAACCATCTTGATTTAGTTGTAACTGCATCAGTAACACATTGTCTCCAAATGTCAAATCTTTAATTAATAATAAATGGTTCAAAGATTCACAACCTGAAAGAATTTGAATTCTCTTTAAAAAAATTAGCTGATAAGTAATTTGTGTTTGTTTTGTACTACATGTGTTTTATACTTGTTATTTTTACATTAAATAAGTTATTTGGCATTTCTTTTGTAATTTTGGGAGAAAAAAATAGTTTTTTCTTATAAAATTTGGCAATTGTGTTTTAAGTTTACAATTGTGAAAAAAGATTGTAGGACAAAGAAGAAAAAGAAAAGGGAATATAAAGTTGTTGGAAATTTGGGCGTAATAATAAATAAAAAAACATGTTTTAGGAAATTTAACAAGAAATAGTTTAAAAAGGGTAAAATAGTCATTTTACAAAGTCATTCAGAAATCCAACCAAACAGCGCGCTTACTGGTTCAGGACTACATGATTCAGAGTCTCTAAAGCAGTCAGACCTCTTACTGGTTCAGCACTTAGTGACACAGATGTTACCAAACAGCCCCTTAGTTTTGATATAAAAATGGTAGTTTGTTGTTGTTTGCCTTCTATTTCGATGTAAACTTTATCTATTGATGGATTTAGATTGTTAACTACCGACCCGAGGCTTCATTCACATCCACAAAATGGGTTATTCAGTATTGAAACGAGGTTTTGGCTATTAGAAGTGTATTACTGATTGGTTCAGTTAGTATTATAACTTATATCTTAAAGATAAAACCGGTGCTTCTAAGTTAACCCAAGGTATCTTTAAACTGACCAGCTCAATAATATGTTATACCTAGTCGTACAAAATCAATACAACACCAGTAGCAAGAAACAACAAACATAACAAAAATAAAAATTTGTTAAATAATTCTTGATTATGAATCAATATCCCAAAACCCTAAACACCAATTCAATCAAGTAATCATCAAATACAACATGAACCATAATACTTACTTGTAGTAGGACAAACGATCTTTGATGATGAAGAAGTCATTTGTTGATTCCCGTTATGATACCTTGAATCGATGGATGATTTGGAAGGATCTTTAGTGGTGTTCTTGAGAGAATTGTGAGAGTGAGTTTTTTTATGATCGTAGAGAATTACGATCGCATACCAAATCCCTGTAATTTCTTCCCTAATTATAGGTATCTAGAAGGAAATCTTAATTGTCCCCTTAACTTATTAATGTTTACGTTTACTTCTATCAAATAAATGTTAGGGACCATTAATGTCATATTGGCATAGTTAATTAATTATTATGAATGGTCCTAAGGCCACAATTATGTGGATAATTTCCAACATTCTTCCATTTGACCGAGTGACCATTCATGATGAGTATTAGTAAGTTTGGCCAAGATAATACCCATAAAGTTTCATGTTAAGATCTTAGCAAAAAGATACAGTCATTCGAGTTGTTTTAACACGAGGACCCCCATCAATCATACTGAAGTCTCAACATAAAACACTTAGAAAACTTTAGAACCAAAATGACCAAAATATATAACATCTAATTGTATAGGTGTGTCTATGTATAAATAACTGCATGCATACATTATTATAGACAATGAGATTATACATTCGAGGAAATTTCTAGTAAATAATTATTAGAATATTATGATATCTTACAAGATCTTTAATAAAACCCATCTTTATTACGAGCTCTTAAAAGACTTTGAGTGGTAGACCTTTCGTCATCGGATCCGCAAGCATATTGTGAGTGCTAATGTACTCGATACAAAGGTTATTTTCCTCTACTCGTTCTCGTACGTACAAAAACTTTGTATGAAGATATAATCCTGCCTCGCTCGAACTGTTACTGTTCGAAAAGCTCACAGCAGCAGAATTGTCACAGTAAATCTTCAATGGTCTTGATATGGAGTTTACAACTTTAAGTCCACTTATTAGGTTCCTCAACAACATTCCATGGCAAGTTGCATTATAAACGGCAACATACTCTGCCATCATTGTTGAAGTTGTCGTTAATTGTTGTTTATGACTTCTCCACGAGATAGGCCCACCTGCTAACATAAACGCAACACTTTCTTTGCTGCTTTCTAGTGATCTAGGCCAGGATTTGATTGATAACGGCTTAGCATTCCAGCAATATAAGCAATATTAGGACGGGTACAAACTTGAGCATACATTAGGCTTCCTACTACAGAAGCATAAGGTATCATTCTCATTTGTTCCTTTTCTACCTCTGTTTTCGGGCATTGAAAAGAACCGAAAACATCTCCTTTAACTACAGGAGCAACTGAGGAAGAGCAATGTTGCATGTTATAACGTGTAAGCACACGATCAATATAAGCCTTTTGAGACAACCCTAATGTCCCGTTTGCTTGATCTCGATGAATTTCAATAGATCACATAAGAGGCTTCCCCGAGATCTTTCATGTCAAAATGACGCGAAAGTAATCGCTTTGACTCATGCAACAAATCCAAATTGTTACTTGCCAAAAGAATGTCATCTACATAAAGGACAAGTATAACAAAATTGCTCCCACTCATTTTAAGGTAGGTACATTGGTCCACTTGATTTTTATTGCAATCATTCCTTTTCATAACTTCATCAAATTTCAAATACCATTGTCATGATGCTTGTTTTAGACCGTATATGGACTTTTTCAACTTACATACTAGGTGTTCTTGACCTTTAGACTTAAAACCTTCCGGTTGGGTCATGAACACATCCTCATGTAAATCACCATTAAGGAAAGTTGTTTTAACATCCATTTGATGTAGCTCCAAATCAAAATGAGTTACTAAGGTTATAACGATCCTTAAGGAATCCTTTCGTGATACAGGAGAAAAGGTCTCCTGGTAATCAATTCCTTCCTTTTGGTTATAACCTTTGGCAACCGAACATGCTTTATATCGTTCGATGTTTCCGCTTGGATCCAACTTGGTTTTATAAACCCACTTGCATCCTATGGGCTTCACCCCCTTAGGTAGTTCAACCAGTTCCTAAACGTTATTTTTACTCATGGAATCAAGCTCATCAATCATAACTTCATTCCACTTAGACGATTGGTCACTACTAATGGCTTCACTATAGGAGGTCGGATCGTTATACTTTCTTATGTCCAGGTGTGCTTCATTTAGATAGGTTACGTAATCATCAAAATTAACAGGTCTTCTAGTCCTGGATGACCTTCTTAATGGTGCATCAGGTTCTTGGGGTTGAGTGACAATGTTAGGATTTTGTTTTTGAGAATTTGATGTGCCTTCATGTGATGGCATATTAGGAGTAATGTCATCCTCGAGAGAGACACTAGGTGGGGCAATGTCATGTACAAGAGGTGAAATAGAAGAAAAGTGTACAGTTTTCTCCCCTCCTTCTTGCACTTCTTGTAAAATTAAATCTTGATGTACATTGCTCCCACTAACATTAGAGTTTTCTAGGAACTTAGCATGACGAGTTTCAACTATGCGAGTACAATGAGAAGGGCAATAAAACCTAAATCCCTTTGATCGTTCAGGATACCCTATGAAGAAACAACTGACGGTTTTCATGTCAAGCTTTCTCTGTTGAGGGTTATAAAGCTTAGCTTCGGCAGGGCAGCCCCACACTTTCATATATCTCATACTTGGTTTCCTTCCCGTCCAAATTCCAAATGGTGTTTTAGGAACGGATTTAGAAGGAACCCTATTGAGTATATGGACTGCCGTCTTTAGTGCCTCGGTCCATAAAAATTGAGGTAGGTTTGTGTTTGCTAACATACTCCTTACCATATCCATAAGGGTCCTATTTCTTCTCTCAGCAACACCATTCTGCTGAGGAGTACCCGGCATGGTAAATTGGTTCACAATCCCGTGTTCTCTACAAAATTCAAAGAAAGGACCGGGAGCCTGACCAATGTCTGTATGTCGACCATAATATTCACCTCCTCTATCTGATCTCACTACCTTTATCTTACGATCGAGTTGATTTTCAACTTCAGCCTTAAAGATTTTAAACATGTTAAGTGATTCAGTTTTCTCTTTAATCAAATATAAGTACATGTATCGTGAATGATCATCTATAAAAGTGATAAATGACTTATGTCCGAATATCCCAGCAGGAAAAGGGCCACAAATATCAGTATATATGAGTTCCAATAAATTGGAACTTCTTGTGGCACCTCTTTTGTTTCCTTTTGCCATTTTCCCTTTAAGGCATTTTACACATGTCTCAAAAATCACTAAAATCGAGATTTGGAAGTATGTCATCTTTCACTGTCGTACCATTCGATCTCGTGAGATGTGACCCAAACGTTGATGCCACAACATAGATGATGTTTCCATTTATCGTTTTCGTTTCTTTATGTTTTCATTCACATTATATGACAACAAAGATTTTGAAAATTGGTCATCCAAGTTCAACTTATAGAGATTCCCATCCAAATAACCATAACCAAGAACATGAGAATTTAAACTATTGGTGACTTTACCATTACCAAATGCTACATGATAACCATCATTGTCTAACGTTCGTACAGATACTAGATTTCGAGTAATTCTAGGTACATAAAGAGTATCTTATAAGTTAATACAATGACCACCTTGCATAACTAATTGCAAAGTTCCTACGGCTTCAACATTTAGGGCATCACCGCTACCGACTTTAATTGTCCTTTGGTTTCTTTCCAGCTTCTGGATTGTAAGGAATCCATGTAAGGTGTTTGTAACATGAACCATGGAACCAGAATCAATCCACCATGTGTTTATAGGAACATCAATATTAAAGGACTCATAAATCATAAGTAAATGATAACCTTTCTTTGCTAACCATTCCTTGAATTTTGGTCAATCTCGTTGGCGATGCCCTTTCTTATGGCAGAATTTACAACGAGTAGGACCATCATGAGTGGTTGAGCCAGATGATGTACTTGCATTCGGTTTCTGGACCTTTGATCTTTCTCCTTTATGGAAGTTACCTTTCCTCTTCTTGGTGTTTGTGGTGGTGACATGAGCAACATCGGGTTTTTTCTACTTTTAAACGTTCTTCCTCTTATACGCACATGGCAATGAGTTCACTCATTTGCCATTTGTTATTTTGAGTATTATAGTTTGTCTTAAAGGCATCGAATTGTGCAGGAAGAGATGTCATTATAAAGTGTACTAGAAAACCCTCGCTAATTTCCATGTTCATACCCTTCAATTTATGGGCCATGTCGCTCATCATCATGATGTGCTCACGCACACCACTCACACCATCATACTTTGTAGTCAACATCTTCAGGATCAAAGTACTTGCATGTGCCTTGGAGGTGCCTTTGAATTGCTCCTCTACAGAGTCTAAGTAAGATTTCGCGCTTTCAGGGTTAGGGATGGCTCCGCGAATGGCAACCGAGATGGAGTTCTTTATAACCATGAGAGACATTCTGTTAGGCCTCTCCCACTTTTCATACACTTGTTTCTGATCTGTAGTGCTTTCAGCAGTAAGTGCAGCGGGAGGGTCATGCCTTAAAGCATAGTCCAAATCCATCATTCCAAGAGTTAGTTTGACAACATCTCGCCATGACGCAAAGTTAGTGCCAGTCAAGGGTTCAATTCCATAGTTAGGATTCATAGTGGTGGCTGGATTGATACAGTTAGAACATATATTTTTAGAAGAATAGAAGTGAACTTAAAACATATAGGGTAATCACATAAAATAAGCAAGATTTAGCACATTGAAGATTAAGCCTATTATAACACCAAAATAATAGACTATACTAAAGTTCTAAATGAAAGTTGGTTTCGCGTTGGCTATACCCAAAATTCAAGTTTTATGAACATACATAAAGAGTAAGTTAAGACACATAAATACAACATATCACCTTTGGGCAGAAATGACATATCTATGTATATTAGGCCAATATTTCACTATATGTATTATCAAACAATTGGCCGTTGGGTTCATTGTTTGACAATACACATAATTACATAAAAATGGAATCATTTAAACTTCAATGTTCAGTCAAATGATATACCGTTGGGTATAATCATCTAACTTTCCATTAAAGTTACCATTGTATATTTATATGTCTAAGATTTGTTATAAGACATACAAATTATTTAATTAAAGTCAATCAGTGATTAATTTCGATGACAACCGACTCACAAAATCTTTGAAACATTGCTTTCATGAATTTGATTTGTAGAAAAGTATTTTGCATAGAAATCTATGCACTTTAGTTACGA